>CABFOV010008164.1:14159-24772 GCA_902141375.1 Timema poppense
AAAACCACCCCCAGTTCACCTGAGTGAGATTCAAACCTCAATCTCCCCATCCTCGGCAGTCTAGCTGAACATTAAACTAGCGCATCAGCTAAATACGCCACCGAGGCAGGTTTCAAAAGTAAAGTTGGCGCAACTAACCAGTCGAAAACTAAATCCTTACTTAATGACACATTGTCCAAAATGATTAAATATTGATACACCAGCGAGTGGTTATCTGTTTGTGAACAAAGGAACAAAGTTTCGACACAATTATTACAGTGTGTTGTTATCATCACTTCATGCGATGGTGAGGGGGTTGGGGGGGAAGGGGAGGAGAGAGATAGCAAGCGAGGTTGAGTCACGCGTCAAAACATTCGATAGTCCGCGCACGCGCACTACAAGAGTTGAAAATAGAAGCAACAGCTGTTATAATGACGAAATGTATCTTTTAAATCAATATAGTAGCAAAAGTTTATTTCATTTTGAATATTTAACGCACAATTTCTGAACCAACTGATGAGCACAGACCAGTGTCCCACCACCCCTACTTTTAAGGCGGGATGGATGAAAGGGGACGTGAAAAAAAGTCAAGTGTTTTTGCAGATTTATTGAACCCATTATTTATTTATTTCGCAAAATAAATCACCTATAGTTCTATATATACTTAGAGTTTAATTTTTTAAGCATATTATAAAGTATTTTAATATTGGTCATGTTCATATTAGCATTTATAAACTTATGTTTCTACTGGAAAAATATTTGATGTATTTTGACGAAAGAAAATTTTCTAGAAAACTTTCAATACTACTGCCCTTAACTCGTGATTCCTAACATCCAACCCTAAAGGGGCGGACCTCTTAGGAGAGGAAAAATTAAATATAACGTTAAAAGCGAGAAATATGTATGAACTACCAGACGCTGAGAAAATATATCCTCTAAAATAAAAGAGAGAGAGGGTATAGGTGATTTAAAAAAATATGAGCGGAAATTCCTTAGGACAACCATGAAGCTCACAACTTACAAACCAACTTAACTAGATCAAACACACAGTCTCTTGGCCGGTGATTCATTCCTGTGTAAGCTAAAACCACAATTTCACCAATAAAAACCTTTTTACAACGTGTTGGGATCGAACCAAGTACTCCTAGCTCCCTATATAAACGTGCTATCAACTAAGGTTCTGTGTCTGTCCTCTAAAGTTAAGACTTTATTGTTGGAGCAAAGTCAGTATTGCCTTTTAATTAAATAATACATAGCCTATATTTTGCTATGTAACGAATTGAGATTAAAAATATATAACACACATAATTTATCAATTAATTGGCCCTCATAATTTATGCATCACTGTAGATATACAAGTAAATACCAGCTCGCAATAAACTGTACAGCCAATAATGGGGAGATCGGCGTTAAAATATCGATTGTGTGTACTGAGGTGGTTTTCCTAAATAGTTTATCACTCTTGCTCTACGCGAATGAGGGTACATTTACTTTATATGCTATCTTCTTCATCAAGAATGTTTTCAAATACGTAGCCTTTACATTTTGACTTTGTTTGTGTCTAATTGAAAAATGAATATTTCCGAAAATATAAGCCAAAGTCTATCTATGAAAGTGAATGAAGTTTGAAGATTGTATTAAGAAAGGAAGAGAAGTTGCTTTGTTTTTATCAAGACCCGCAGTGGTCCAAAATACTAAAAACGTGGTCAAAACCTCGAAAATGAACTTTTTAAGTTTGGAGTTTTGGAACATTGGGCTGGGTACACAGTTTAAGCATTGAGGTGTCAACTGCTTCTACCTAAGCTAATAATTCAGTGCGAATGTGACATTTGTTCGAGCAACACCTGGCGTGGAAGAGTATTAAGAAAAGAACGCTCGATTCAAAAATTCCTAACTTTGTTTAGAGTGCATCAATTTTAATTTTGAAAAATGGAGGATACTTTCAAAAGTAGGTATCTTTATATGCATTAACAAAACATAATTACAACGTTTAATATGTGCATTTAGTATCCTTTTTTACTTTCTCACTATCTTACAGGTATAGAAAGCATTGTGATCGTAAAATAAACTCGAGATTTTGATGAATGTTGACATTATATGAACAAAAAACAAACAAAAAAGTGGTTTAAGAATTTAAAATCTATTTTCTCAAAATCGGATTTGACAATTTTAATTAAATTTCACTTCTAAACATATATAAATATTACAAACAAAATGGATACTCTCAATATTTCGGCAAAATGACTTTAAGGGTACCGGTCTGATGCGTAAATTCGTGGGTTTTTTAAATCATATCTCCGTAACTCTTTTGAGATATTAAATTACTTATCATTGCAAATATGTAGGTCTATTTATAATACAAATCTTTTATTTGAAACATATTTTTATGAAACCAATAATTTTCAAGCTATACGCATATATATAAACTTTTATAACACTAAAGGTAAAGTATTGCGACCCAAAATGTTGGTTGATGCCGACATCTTATGACCTACCGAACCCCAAAAAGTAATTTTTTGCATTGCCATCTCTGTGTGTGTGTGCATGTGTCTGTTTAACCCTACAATTAAGAGTAGATTAATAAAAAGTTAAAAGAGAAAAAATCAATTTTCTCAAAATCGTATCTGGGCGTTGATTAAGATTATAAATAAAATGGTTGTTTTCATTTTCCTATGAAAATTACTTTTAGGGTACTTTACAGAAGCTGAAATTTCCGTATCTCTGCAACTATTTGAAATAATAAATAAAGTATCATTGCAAAATTGTAGTACTATTAAAAATAAAAAACTTTTATTTGAAATATATTTTTATAAAACCAACAGTTTCTGAGATATTGGCAAATATATTAAGACAATTTTGTGAGCTTTATTAGTAAATATACTACTAAAGTTCTAACAAAATAATTATTCTTTAATGCCATAGAGTGATTAAATATAGGTATTTCAAAAAGTTTATGTTATTTATCCTTTAACTTCTTAGAATAAATTTTTGCACAACAATGATCTATCTCCTTCTTTTAGACTCAGTAGTCAATATTTTAATTTTTTATTGGTCAAAATTTATAAATGAGGAATTTAATAGCAATGCGATGACCTGAAAATGTGAAACACCTCGTAAAATGTTAAAATTTTAACCGGAAGTCAACATTTTCATATGAAGTGTTGACCCTTGTGGACCCAATATCGATCTTTTTTATTAGTCAAACATAAAAGTGAGAATATTAATTATTTAAAAATATAGTTATAAAATTTAAAACCAGAACTCAAAAAATGTTTTACTTAAGTATAGTGCAATTTATACTTTGGTTTGCTAATGTATATTATTTCGTTTCACATGAGTAAATATCTCCATTTTAAAACAAGAGAGCGAGAAAGTCCGTGCGGAGTTCCGTATGATTTATTTTTTAATGAAAATGCAAGTAAAATATGTGTAACTTTTGAAAATGTATGAATATATTTATAATGTACGTGTATTTACGCTAAAAAAAAGCAATTCATATATTTAGATAATACTATAATTTAATAAAATCATCAAACGTTGGCTGCCACTCTAATTGTAATTAAAATTTGTAAACTGTAATGTGCAAGTGCACCTTAACAAAGAAAGTTAATTTATATGAAAGATCATGAAATTTAATTTAATTCAATGAAAAAATGTCTAGTTTACAAACAGTGATAAGTTTTAAGCTTGATTTTGTTTACTCTTTTATTTTACAGTTTTTTATAAAAAAAATTAAAGTAGTTCCATTGTACAATTAATACAATTTTACTTGGCCCCTCGAGGCTGTGTGTTTATAGGGCCCAAAGAATGTGTGGGATATATATATATATATATGATCCGGTATTATTGTATTACGCGGAAAATTAAATGTATTAATATTTTATAATTTGTTCTCATATAACTCAGACATAATTTTAACGTTATTGGTATGTGTGTAAACAATTTAACAGTATACGTATGTATTTGTTTAAGGCTCTGGTGGAATGCAGTTGTACAGAAAGGAAATTTTTACTGCACTAAAAGACAATTTAAATAGTACACTTGATGTAGTATTTAAAAAAATTGAAATTCACCTGGTGTCTGAGAAGTTCCACTGCTTTTATAAACCAACAGATAGCACGAAGAAAATCTGTCACAATTTAGTTTATTCGTTTAAAACAAAGTGGCAGCAAGTTAAAAGAACAAAACACATTTTTTGATATGATGAATGGGTGGAAGTTTTACTTTATTTTCTTAATTAATAATAATAATAATAATTATTATTATTATTAGCACCGCGTATTACTACCCGTTCGGGTTACACGCACTTACGCTAATGTGTAATGGTAGGGTGATTGAGTGAGATGAAATGGAGGACCTACAGTTTAACGTGGAATCCGAACCACGGTGGAGGCCTGGCATTCCCCACATTCACAAGTTTATTTTCTTAATCCTGAAGCGATTTGGAAGACACCAAAAAATAAAAGTGGTTGTCCCTCTTCAGAAATCACATCTTCTAGTGAAAGGTCTATGTAAAGGAAGACTGAAGAAGTTCGTACACAGTCAAGTTTAGAAGAGTTGTCATTTGCTAATCAAATGAGCCTTCGCGCTTCAGGGAAAGTGAACGCTTCAAAAGTGGTTAAGGATGTGACTTTGCAAACTCCAACGAAAGATGAAAAGTACATAAAATATATTAAATCAATTTCAAAAACAAAACTTTCAAACGATTCCATTCTTTCCCTTTTAATTGAACAAAAATTATTAAAGAGTCAGTATCAGGGACTGCAAGCTGTAAGCAAAGAAAATAATTGTAAGTTGTATCCATTATAAAAGGTTGTATTTGCAGATATTTTATCCAACTAAATCGGATATAATAACAAATTGCAGTGCTAAAGTGAAACAGCAGGACTTATTAGATCATACTGTTGACTGAATTTTAATTATTATAAATGACGTCATTAAAAGTTTGACTTCTAAAAATCCTTGTAATATGACTTTGATTTGTAATTGGGGGTTGTGATGGAACTTTTGGAAAAAGTGTGTACGAAAAGAAATTTAATAATGATGATGAAAGAAAATGAGATTCAAACTCAAACATCGGATTTACTTCACTTTTACCTCTACAGAGCATAGCTGTTAATCCAAAAGAGGAGGAAGAAGAAGAAATTGTTGTATGGAAAAATCCGAGACTTTCACTCCACGGTTTTGTAGGCCAATAAGGCTGCAATTTCTCAATGGATTCGTTAAAAAAAAATTATGTTTGCATTTATCATACAAACTTGACCTAAAAAGTGTCAAGCGCATTCTGAAGGAGGAAAAAAAAAAATTATAGAAAACAGCAAAAAGTGTTCCGTTTACAATTAAGACTCGTCGTTGATCAATCTAAAGTAGGATTTGGAAGCTAGAATGATGGAAATATACAGCTTGGCATTTTTTCGAAAACTCTACAACGATTGGGCAAATGTCTGAAGATGCCCAAGAAGCTTCAATTATATAGATTAAAAGGTTTCGTGAAAATGTATCGAGACAAAAAGCATGGAAGATGTTTTCTTGTGACTTTTAGTCACATCTTAGCCGTATATTTCGAGTTCACGAAAATTACTACTAAATTTTTTTTAACAAACGTTTGACACCAGATGCAGTGGATTTGTTAGTTTCTCCTAATATGCCAACATTAAGTTACAAACGTGACGCAAATGAGGATGAATATACATCTGATAGTGGTTAATAAATCATAGAGGTTACCAGTAGGCGTATGGTGTATAGTTTTTTTTAAATTTAATAAATGCAACTTTATTACTAACCATTTTCATTTTTAATTCACACAATTAAACCGTTAAAAAAAAGTTTAACATATTATGTTTGTAGTTTTAACTTTATATTCTTATTCGGCAAACTCTAAAATCCCTACATAACTAGTTTTGTTTAAATCCGATATTTTTTAATATATATGTCCACCACATTGGATCCGCCACTTTGTTTTTTGTAATTTTGACTTTGATTCATAATCAGCGAAATGAAAAACCATATTTTACCAATTTTTGTTTAGATTGAAGAAGGCCTTCATATTTTGGCCACGTTTTTGGGATTTGGGACCACTGTGAGGCCTAACCAAACTATACTTTCAGGTTGGCTTCCTTCCCTAACACTTTCATTACATTACTATACTCTATTTCCAGAACGGTTTTCATTAATTCCTAGTACATTAAGCAATAATTCATTTTATTATATATAATAATAGCTTTGTGAACCGATAGGTAAAGTGATGTATAATAGGTCTATAATAATATAGTACGGATAGTAAGACACGGTGTTAATAATTATCCATATATTATATAAGGAGGTAGGAGGATACATGTATCTAACCCAGTATTTCTCTACTTTTCGCAATTGGAAATTTTAGAGGACTTCTGTAAATTTGGCCTTAAGATAGCCTATAGAAAGTTTATGCATTTGACACATCTTCATTGCTCTGTATTATAGTTTTAAGCTTTTATTAAAATTATTTGCGATGTTTGAATGGAGAATGGTGGAAATGCCCTAATTACAAACAATTACCAAATACCTCACCCCCCTTTAAAATCCATTATTACTAGCACCACGTCCTATTACTACCGGTTCGGGTTGTACGCACTTGCGTTAATGTGTAATGGGGTGCATATAACCCGAACGGGTAGTAAGACGCGGTGCTAATAATAATAATGTGTAATGGTAGGATGATTGTGAGATGAAATGGAGGACATACAGTTTAATGTGGAATCCGAACCACGGTGGAGGCCTGGCATTTCATACATTCCCAAGTTGTGATTAATACACGTCTTGTCGGAGGTTAAGGAAGGGTTTGGCAATAAGATAAATCTGTGCCGGGACCTAGGATTGAAACCCAGACCTCTAGTACAGAATTCTATGAGTCTATGACACCTTATCCCTAGACCACTAGGTCATTTAAAAAAAATTTAAAGTGGGACGGAAGTGAACGCATTTTGGCAAAACTTTTTTTGGGCCAAAATAAATCAAATATTGCTCCAATACGAACATAAAAGTTTAATTTCCTACACATGGTGATATCAACAGTTGTTGAAAATCCATCATGAGCATAGCAACATTAGACGAGACACCTTTTTAATGAAAAGAAAAGTTGTCATTCAATTCCAGGACAACCTTGACAGATATTCAAGAAATTTTGAGGTCATCATGTGAAGAAAATTAAATTCTGTGTTTGTACAAAAGCAATATTTTGCTTATTTCAGCAAAAAAAAAAAAAGTTTTCCGTAAATACTGCAGAAACACTGTTTTTTTACTCGTAGCCCCCCCTTCCATCCCACCTTAAACCATATGTTGCGCCCATGTGTGTACATGTCAATTCGACGATAACTAAAAGCAGAACTGTTTAAATGTTAAGAAAAATTGATGTTTAATATAGATCACAAATAATTCAGATATATTAAATATGTATTAAAACAGATTAAAACCTTTGTTATCATGACTACTTTGTTATGATCATGATACAAGGTCAGTACTGTTATCTTTCATCTTGACACTTCCTTACTTTTATTATGTCTTGTTATCTGCTCATGAGCCAGGTGAAAACATTTCACGACAACAAAGGAAATTACGTTGTCCCGAAACGAACCCATCTGGCCTTGATAATAGGCGAGTGACAAATAAAATTGAAACGTATTTTTAAAGGTCGTCCTTCCGTGGGGGATTATTAGCACCTCGGTAAGCTCCAAATCACTCGTACCCATCAATATTAGGAACAGACACACAAATACACAAATAAAGGATTTATACACAAGTTTTGAAATTCATTAACTTTTTCTGGTTTTATAAACCAATATATTCTCACTATAAATGGCAACAAATAAAATAAAAAAATCATACTTAAAAAAAATTAAACTCTTCCCACGATAATTATTTAACGACAAATAGTCGGGGCTCTTCACATAATCGCGTGAATTGGAGATGAAATAGGTTACACATTGTTTTGTTCTTCTTGCATTAGGAAAATTACTTTAAAAAATCTACATTTTGAAATTTCCCTTACTTCTTATGGACTTCTACAGGTTTTCCAGGCTGTTATCAGCCCTGAAGTAGCAAGTTGTTTTGGTTGAATGGGAAGATACCTTAAAACTGGATAATTTATACGGCCCGTATGTTATTAGTTGTACATACCGGTATTCGAACCAACCAGAACTGGTGTTCACGTGTACAAATTCGTCCATCTCGTTCTTGTCTGGTATTCCACACGTTCACAAGTTGTGATTAATACACGTCTTGTCAGAGGTGAAGGGAGAGTTTGACAATAAGATAAGTCTGTGCCGGGACCGAGGATTGAGCCCCGGACCCCCAACACAGAAGTCTGACACCTTACCCCTAGACTAACAGGTCACCTTTCAAAATGAAATATAAAGCTGAAATTTGGTGAAATTGTAGAGGAACCACTGAAGAAGTACTTTTTTTTAAACTCGAGAACTGATCAAAATAAGAATTATAAAAAATAAAAACGTTATTTATCTAATAATTTTAATTCGTTGGCGTATTATTTGTATTTCAAAAGCAAGGAGAAACTAGAATAAAAATTCCAATCTCAACTATAAAGAGAAATTGCAGATAATAATACAGTAAGCTGTTTTTATTGTTTGTTTGATTTGTATACATATTAGTTATCAAAAAGTGGTTTTTATCAGTAAAAACTTTACAAGTAACGTTAACCTTACTTATTTAATTTGAGAGTATATTTACATATCCTAGATAGTTATGTATTCATATAAACCTATTACTACTCTAACTAAAAGGCAGCTAACACTGCATAGTAACAAATGACATAACCTTAAAAATAAATATGTTTTATGGTTTGTATGTGTTTATGACGTGTTTACTCCAAAATAACGTTAAAGATTTTTTTTATGCATCGTGTTTTACTTCCCGAGTAGGTTATACGTCTATGTACTAATTACGCTTATGTGTTAGGGATGAGGAAGGTTGAATTTTAGAGGGAATGCCCAAATTTGCTCGGAGGAAGAAGAGTGGAAAGTAAAATCTATTCTCAGTACACCCGACCTAAATTCGAGCTCTGATCATCGGCAGTCCATTCTATTGTTAAAGTGACGCCCAACCTTTCATCCACATACAAGTTATGGGTTCGGTTTTGTTAAGTTGGGTAATATTGTTTACAGCCCCTCATGGACAGAATTAAAAACTAGTAACCAAATAATATATGAATATCAAGAGTTACTTTTTGGAGTTCGGGGTACATACAACTTTAAGACACATCCCAAACTAAGGGCCAAAAAAGTTCACGATAAAAATACTATTTTTATAATTATAAGAAGATATATATATATATATATAGTTGAATGATCATGATTAATCATTTTTTTTAATATAAAATATGAGAGATGGTGCTATACATTTCCATTATTACTGTTATTCTTGATCAAACTAATAATGTACACTCTATTACACTTATATTTGTGTATGATTCGGAGCGGGGAGGGGACGGACACAATACACATGCATAAACACACACACACGACGCAAACCAACATGACAGCTATAATACACTACTTTCTACATCGTGTGCATATACTGCAGTCTGCCGACATCACGTGACATTAAACAATCGATTATCGTGAGGTAGCTTATGCTCTCCATAAAATACATTTTAATACATTTCTTTTAATGTTCCGTAGTTGTTGTAATTATTCAAAACTTTTTGAAAATTTGCATCTACATCTGTAGCTCTCTCTGTTGCATGACAAATAACAAGTGAAATAGCTCTAGATAGATTGCATAAATAATTGTGCATTCTTACTCCTAAAATGTGGCCAGAGTAAAATTGACCCAAGTCTATTAAGCCAGCCACTTTTTGTGATCAACAATGCTAAAGTTAGTGCCAGAGATATTGTTTACAGCTTTACTACTATGTGTCTACACTCATACAGCATTATTGTAAATTCGTCGTATACAATGGCAGTTACAGTCAAAGTCTGTTTATGAATATAAAGTTAGAGCACGCAGTAGACCTATGTAGATCAGCCATTTGAATTGAATCTCAAATTGTGAAAAAATGACAGATTTTTTTAGGTACACTTTAGAAACAGGTTGAAATATAATTATAGAAATAAAAAAGAAAATGTATTGGTGTGGCAGTTAAGTTAAAATAAAAGATAAAATTCTTGATGTAAAATATAAAACATCCGTTATTAAAATGAATGTGTGTTAAAAACTTGGTTGCCAATAAGTGGTTAGTGAACTTACCTACACTCGGAAATATGTATGTATTTGGAAATATCTTTGAAGTAATGGTCGATACATTAACCTGCTTATGAGAGTATCTCTCAGTAAATGACCAATAGACTCAATCACCTTCTTCTGGGGTAACTCTACAGCAAATAGTAAATACACTTGCTAATCTTCCTCTGGGAGTATCTATCTCTCCAATAAAAGGTCAATACACTCACCTTCCTCTGGGGTATCTCTCCAATAAAAGGTCAATACACTCACCTTCCTCTGGGGTATCTCAACAGAAAATAGTAAATACACTTGCTAATCTTCCTCTGGGAGTATCTATCTTTCCAATAAAAGGTCAATACACTCACCTTCCTCTGGGAGTATCTTTCCAATAAAAGGTCAATACACTCACCTTCCTC
>CABFOV010008165.1:0-24768 GCA_902141375.1 Timema poppense
AAGGTCGAATAGTCGGGGAGAAAGACTACATGTATATAGAATACTGGTTACATCTTGCCCATTCACAATTTCGAATAGCCAGGGAGAAATACTACAGGTCTATACAATCCTGGTTACACCTTGCCCATTCACAAGGTCGAATAGTCAGGGAGAAAGATTACAGGTCTATTGAATACTGGTTACACCTTGCCCATTCACAAGGTCGAATAGTCGGGGAGAAAGACTACATGTATATACAATACTGGTTACATCTTTCCCATTCACAATGTCGAATAGTCAGGGAGAAAGACTACAGGTCTATTGAATACTAGTTACATCTTGCCCATTCACAAGGTCGAATAGTCGGGGAGAAAGACTACATGTTTATAGAATACTGGTTACATCTTGCCCATTCACAATGTCGAATAGCCAGGGAGAAATACTACAGGTCTATACAATCCTGGTTACATCTTGCCAATTCACAAGGTCGAATAGTCAGGGAGAAAGACTACAGGTCTATACCATCCTGGTTACACCTTGCCCATTCACAAGGTCGAATAGCCAGGGAGAAATACTACAGGTCTATACAATCCTGACTACATCGTGTCCATTCACAAGGTCGAATAGCCAGGGAGAAAGACTACAGGTATATATAATTCTGGTTACATCTTGCCCATTCACAAGGTCAAATAGTCAGGGAGAAATAGCAAAGGTCCTTAGTTTGTTCTTTAATTGTGTCCGTCCCTTTGAGTCATTTAGGCAGAATACTGGTCCAGATGACATTTCGTCCATCCCACTGGATCTTGTAGCTTAGTTGTATGGAAGACAAAACAAAAAAAGGCTCCTTCGGGTATACACACAGATTACAGCCTGTTCGTTTTTATGGGCAAATACAAATAATAAGCATCCATTTCCTAGCAAAAGTTTTCCTAAAATCAAATACTCGTTTCAACAAATTCCTACGAAAACTAGTCATTTACCAAACTATATTTGTTTGTATCTGAATATTTACGACGAAACAAAATATTGTCTCTCTGGCATCCAAGCTGCCATATGTTTGAGAAGCAACTTTAATTCATTAGCAAGATTTACACAATCACATTCCAATATAACTATATTCTAGTCATGTTTTAAATATGTTGTACATGTCATGGTAACGAGCGTTTGTAATTTTTATCAATAAACAGAATCTAAATGGTACGAGATGAACACACTTTGTTGTTTTTATTTTTTTGAGCAAAATGAGAGATAGATAGACGCTCGAGGTAACTAACAAATTTACGACTCTGGATTTCCTGCGGTAACTAATTTCGGATTAAGTTTCAGATTTATTGTTGGATGGAACGTGGCATAAATCTTTTATGGTCGCTAGTCGATCGCCCTCTTGTTGAATTATCAGCCTCTGTTTCGACTGGTTTGTGTGTCTTTTATTTGAGCGATGGGGTTGTCTAGATACCGGGAAAGATGAGGGTTGACTCTGGTACCAAAGACAATTGTCTACTTTTAAAATAACGAAAAAGTACCCAAAAAAATGTCTTGTGTTATCTTGTCGGACAGTTGGTTATGATAATACAAACCTTTTTTCTTTGGGATTCGTTCCCCGGCCTGTAATTCAGTGGCTGGATTGACTGGCTGCCGAAGACTTGGACGTTAACTATGTAGACTCAGATAACTATCATATGTCGCGTTTATAGTTGAATTACCGGTTAAAAGGTGTTCTACCTAATGTGGAAAAGAGTCAATCACGTTTGATAAGTGCGAATCTTTTTTTTTCATATTGTGAAATACAGTAAATTATCATCTACAAACACTTAGTCACGTTGTAACCACGCTGAATGAGCTGCAGTAGCAGAAATAGTATTTTATACATAAATAAGAAATAGTCTTACAAAGGACAACAATCACCTAAGTCAACTTTCTTGCATGTCTAAATCATAGGGTTTAATGTGAAGCCCAGGGACGGTTTAAGAGTTTTATTATTTTTGTGTAAATCCACAGCTCAATATCTTTTTTTCTTTGGATACTTAAGACTGACTACTGTTTATGACGTTTATTATTATTATTATTATTATTAGCACCGCGTCTTACTACCCGTTCAGGTTATACGAAATTACGCTAATGTGTAATTGTAGGGTGATTGTGAGATGAAATGAAGGACCTACAGTTTAACGTAGAATCCGAACCACGGTGGTGGCCTGGCATTCCTCACATTCACAAGATGTCTTGTCAGAGGTGAAGGAAGGGTTTGGTAATCAGATAAATTTGTGCCGGAACCGAGGATTGAACCCCGGCCGCCAGGTCACCCTTATGACGTTTAGAACTCAGTCTGAACACCAGGGACATAACCCCTTAACTAAAAGCTGAATAACACTTCAAACCAGAGAAGATAGCTTCCAACTGACAGGGTTGCTTTAGTGGTAATCGGCAAATGTAAGGGCGCTACTATGACCAAGTGTTGAACATGAGATTAGTGTGTACTCAATTTTGTCGAAATTCTTACAAATCAATTTTTAAACATTCTGCCTAAATTCAAACAAACT
This sequence comes from Timema poppense, assembly GCA_902141375.1. Classification (NCBI taxonomy): domain Eukaryota; kingdom Metazoa; phylum Arthropoda; class Insecta; order Phasmatodea; family Timematidae; genus Timema; species Timema poppense. Next base: position 2,520 of record CABFOV010008165.1, read on the forward strand.
TTTTATATTATGTTGCTCAAGTAAAAATCCTACCTGCCTATTTTATAAGATAGTTAATTTGAATGGTTTTAACTTCATACTTGACATATATGTAGTTCAACAAATATTATAAATACTTGTAGAAAAAAATAACATTATATTGATTACGAGAACAAAGTAATTACTTTTAATTAATATCCCACGAGAGTTATATTTTGGTTTTGAGTTTAAGATAAATCTGCTTACGAGTTCTCGGACATTTTTTTTTCATCTTTTTTTAAACGATCGCACTCCAATACCACACAAGCTTCACCATAGTAGAAACAAGCAAGATAAATTGACCAACTTTCAGTTTAAATGAAGTGTACATAAATATTGTACGTCCATTTTAAATGTTTTATCAGGGTGGACACTGTCAAGGAAAATATGTAAAACCTCTAAAATTTTAATTTAAAATTACCAAGAAAATCAGAGATAAGTTAGAGAAATTTTTATTTAACCCTAATCCAGGAAAATGGTATAATTTATTTGTCTAGAGAAGATAAATTCCATTTAAATCCTTTTATAAAACAACTTTCATCAAAGTATTTTATAATTTGAATATTTACGTCTGAGTGCATTTCAGAAACAGTTATATGTAATAGATTCATTTTAATTTATTTTTAAACATTTTTTATAAACATTGAAATGGGTTTTAGTCGGGTAAATTTGGATTTTGGGTTCAGGGAAAGAACCGGGAATTTTATTTCTGAGATTTTATGGTCACTATTATTATGAATACACTAAGTTTGTATTGATTTATTTGATAACATATCTGTATTGATTTATTTTATAAAGTAGCTGTATCATATATTTAAATTAAAGATTATCACAAACTGATACGTGATCAATGGCCCACAGGATCATTCCTGATAGCTGAATAAAATTCAAATAAATTGAAAAATGACAGCATGGACACAGATGAAGGATTTACCTGGATACAAGCCCGACCAGGATGGCTCAGTAGTAGAGCACTAGCGTGTACAATTAAAGGTCCTTGGTCCGATGTCCAGGTTGTCATTTTTCATTTAATTGCATAACTATATGATTCCAAGCATGTTTTTAAATATCCGGAAACTATTTGAAGCTTTGAACATAGCTGGTTAGTTTTGAGAGATTATCCTTTTTTTATGCGTCACACTACCCGCTTGATTTAACTAAAAAAATTTACCTATGGGTAAAGGATGAGTAGAGTAGATTTAAGATAAAATATACACGCGCTTGCGTGAAGAGAGAGAATGAAAGACCATTTATAAAAATAACACCTCATTAAATACGGCTATAGGGTGACCTGGTGGTCTAGGGGTAAGGTGTCAGACTTTTGTCTTAGGGGTCCGGGGTTCAATCCTCGATCCCAGTACAGATCTAGCTGATTGCCAAACACTTCCCTCACCTCTGACAAGACGTGTATTAATCACCATTTTTGAATGTACACCGTGGTTAGGATCCCACGTTAAACTGTAAGTCCTCCATTTCATCTCACAATCACTCTACCATTGCACATTAGCGTAAGTGCGTATAATCCGAACGGGTAGTAAGACGTGGTGCTAATAATAATGATAATAAAAATACGGCTGTGATTTGAATCCCAATTTTCCCGTCACTGGCAATCAAATCTAATGTAAAATTGACGCATTAGACCTTACGACTATGGAATGCAAATATATAAAACTAAGTTTGTTTGTAAATCGTGTGTTGATATAATTAGTTGTTCCGACTGCACGCTATCTAGCCCTAATACAAAATAGTAGTTTGTTTAGCCTATGGTTTAATGAATTGCTAATACCACCTTAGGAAGCTCCTACACTACCATTTTATTTGGAAGAACGATAAGTATTCTTGTATTATCTAATACGTATTGAACCTGGGCCTCCTAGGTAAAAATCTGTAAATACAACCCTGTAAATATCGTCAATAAACTTAGTTTTGTTGGTGCCAAGCTCGAAATGACACTATTGTGTCGCGTCCACGTAACTCTTTATTTTGTAAATACATTGAATGTCGCGAAAACTCATAATTCACGCCCCATTTGACCGTCTGAACTAAAAACTATCGCGTCCAGCACCATAACTCATCTTTACTACTGCGCCGGTCCATTATATGAAGTGCCGGGGTTGGAGGCTAACAGTGCCGGGGGCAGGAAATGCAGTATTATCTGGGTAGCACTTTTCATCTCTTGGGGAGGGAAATCTGGGGAGGTTAAAAGCTTAATACCTCGTACTTCCGGGACAAAATATGTCATTTCCTGCATCAGGATGCGCCCGACCCCCTCTCCCACACACCTTGGCTTAGTTCCAGTGACCCGGACCTAAAGGATAAATGGCCCAACCCTACAATTTTTGTAACAAGTCATTTTCGAAATGGAATATTTGTTTGTGTGTTTCCTCTATTTTATTATGTTAGGAGGGTGATGTCTTACGTTTTGTTGCACTAGCTGCCTGTTGTCTGTATCAGCAATAGGCTTCAAGAAGAGTCGTCCAGAGACTATATTCACTATATTTATTTTAAATTGTTCAGAGTCCCCCACACTCAGCATTTCTCCTTTATATCGTGTATTCTTCTATAATAATGAGCCAATTTTATCCTGGAGATATCATTTGTTTTGTGAATTATTAATAACATTGTGGTTTGAGAAGAAATACAAAATTCTGAGCCCTCCAAAAAGTCTATTTGCACTTTGTTGTGTTTCAGGTGAACACACCATCAGGAACTATCCAGCCACCGTGCATGGCGCCTTCCTAAGTGGTCTTCGAGAAGGGGGCCGCATCGCCGACCAATACATCGGCTGCCCGTATGCGCCACCTCTGACCCCCACCACCCCCATCGTCACCACCACCAACAACAACAGGCAGCCCACGGCGGGGGCGCCCTCTGCCCCCCTAACCGCCCCTCTCACGTGACTTAGCAACAGTTCGTGAATATGTTGGCTTCTCGCCTGACGGTCTAGTAAGAAACGCACGCACTTGGGGCGAACTGGAGGTGATGCCCCTTTACACCATGAAACACTAGCCAGAATGACGTCAGCAACTGGCCCTCAATAATGTCACAAATCATGTAAATGATCCTCAATAATGTCACAGTAGATGTAATTGATGATAAAAAAAAGTCGCATACATTGTAATCGGTTTTTAATAAAGACACATACAATTTAATTTGGTCCTTAACAATGTCACATGCAATGTAATTGGTCCTTAACAATGTTACATGCAATGTAATTGTTCTTAATAATGTCACAAATAATGTAATTGATCCATAATAAGTTCACAGAAAATTTGATTGGTCCTAAATAATGCTACAAACAATGTAATTTGTCCTTAATAATGTCACAAATAATGTAATTGATCCACAATAAGTTCACAGACAATTTTATTGGTCTTAAATAATGTTACAGATGTAATTGGTCCTTAATAATATCACAAATAATGTAATTGATCCACATAAAGTTCACATACAATTTGATTGGTCTTAAATAATGATACAAATAATGTAATTGGTCCTAAATAATGTTACAGATGTAATTGGTCCTTAATAATGTCACAAATAATGTAATTGATCCACAATAAGTTCACAGACAATTTGATTGGTCCTAAATAATGCTACAGACAATGCAATTGGTCCTTAATAATGTCACAAATAATGTAATTGATCCTGATTAATTTCACAGACAATTTGATTGGTCCTTAATAATGTTTAAAACAACGTAATTGGTGCTTAATAATGTCACACACAATGCAATTAGTTCCCAATAAAATCACAGAAAATGTAAGTAGTGTATCAACAGATTTCTTTTTTACAAAATAAAAGATTGGCTCAGATAGATGCACGAGCGTAATGGGACTGCCGAGCAACGATCACAGCGCCTCTAATTGATTCACGAGCGTCTATCAAAAGAGACTGCCTAGCAACGATCACAGCGTCTCTAATTGATTCACGAGTTTGTATTAAAAGAGACTGCCTATCAACGATAACAGCGCCTCTCATTGATTCACGAGCGTCTATCAAAAGATACTGCCAAGCAACGATCACAGCGTCTCTAATTGATTCACGAGCGTCTATCAAATGAAACTGCCAAGCAACGATCACAGCGTCTCTAATTGATTCACGAGTGTGTATTAAAAGAGACTACCGAGTAATGATCACAGCGCCTCTCATTGATTCACGAGCGTCTATCAACAGAGACTGCCGAGCAACGATCACATCATCTCTAATTGATTCACGAGCGTCTATCAAAAGAGACTTCTGAGCGACGATCACAGCGCCTCTCATTGATTCACGAGCGTCTATCAAAAGAGACTGCCGAGCAACGATCACAGTGTATCTAATTGATTCACGAGCGTATATCAAAAGAGACTGCCGAGCAACGATCACAGTGCCTCTCATTGATTCACGAGCGTCTATCAAAAGAGACTGCCTAGCAACGATCACAGCGCCTCTAATTGATTCAAAGTGTGTATTAAAAGAGACTGCCTAGCAACGATCACAGCGCCTCTCATTGATTCACGAGTGTGTATTAAAAGAGACTGCCTATCAACGATCACAGCGCCTCTCATTGATTCACGAGTGTGTATTAAAAGAGACTGCCGAGCAACGATCACAGCGCCTCTCATTGATTCACGAGCGTCTTTCAAATGAAACTGCCAAGCAAGAGCGTCTCTCATTGATTCACGAGCCTTCTCATCGCCTCACTTTAGTACATAATAGATTATCAAGTGAGTTTGTAGAACAGCGTGTCGAACAGCTGCATGGAACAGTAACTGCCAGAGATTATAAAACAAAACAGCTGACCAAAGAAAGAGTCACTTGCAATTTATGCGTCAAGTGGATATTTTTCAATGAAGACACTTTTAAATCGCCATTTAATTTGTTTGCTGATCTATTATTTACAATATGTAGCAGGGTTTTTGCCTAGAGCAGCAGTGCACTTTATACACATACAATTTGTCTTCGATAATACCGGCAACAAACATTTTTCTTAATGAAATTTTGCACGATGAAAATATTTTGATTATTGGACTGACATAATCACGTTATAACAGTCCATTGCTTGGCAATGAGGAAAATGAAAAATCCCACTCGCTTATGTAAGTGATGTATTTTTTTTTTTCATTCCAATATTTTTTAAATTTCTATCTTTCATTTAAGTTATCTAAAATAAATTTAAACATCAGCACCAAGAGAAATTTAATATTCAAAATAGAATTAAAGAATAATAAAAATACGTGCTTCTGGTAAAAAAAAAATGCTTAAACATACATAAAAAAATCCAAAGAAATGGGTTGAATTGAACACCTTTTAATTTTCGAAGTCGGTTAAAAATGCAAAATAATGGCTCACAGTAATGATATTACTCGTTCGCAGTTGTACCAACATTTTGTTCATAGAAATGTTAATATATATTATATCATGAGAGGGACAATGCTGTTGACTTGGATGGGCGACAATACTAAGTAGGCTAACAATTTACTTTATATTTTTAAAATGAGTTTGATGGGACAGTAAAATACATGCCACACCTAAGCTTAGGTAAATTTAATATGTAGATTACTCCATAACACTAAGTAAATTTACTATGTTGATTACACCATAACACTAGTGAACTAGTGTAACTTTGTCTGTGGAATGATGTAAGAAAATCATGGTTACTGTATGCAGAAGAGGAATATTCCACATGTCTGTGATATTGTTATGTTACCTGACTCTAACTAATATTTGAACATAGTTTTGTAACTTACATGTTTCAGAGAAAACATACTTTAGTATAAAATGATTGTTATTACATATTGTTGTGACACTGCACCAAAAGGTGATCATGTACCACCATTGAATGTGTCAAAATGAGGAAAAACTATGTTAATTAAACTGATTTTATATTTCTTTTTTCAGAATTATATGTTACATTCATTAATAGTAATTATTGGTAGCATATATTGATACAACATTACAACTATATATTTCCAAATTGTCAGCTCATTTGGGCTTCATTTTAATCTTTATGGTATTATTGTTGATGAAGGACATTGATTTTCAAAATAATTAAGATTGTTAAATATAATCTTAGCTAATTTTAAAGATATTGAAAATAAAATCTTTAAATTGATTCCAACCAAACTTAGTACGTCTGTACATACAGTCTGTTTATCATGACATATAGAAAGTTTACTTTGTAAGTTTCTATTATGGATTAGCTTATAACAGGCCTAGACACATTTTTGAGCTGAAGGGCTGCATTGATAATTTAAATATAAGAATGGGCAGCCAAGTAAAACACGATTTTGGTAAATACATTTGATTAAAAAACAAAATTATACACACAAAATAAAAAAGGGGACAGTAAAAAAAGTTTCTTAGTCTCCAATAAAACAGAACTTAATGAGATGAATACAACTTATTAAAAGGCATCTTTCAACTTTTTTAATGTCAGGTGCAAATTTAGTAGTTGAGAATATTAAAACTGATTATAAATGCTGTTGATCAGTTTGTTTTTTAAAAATTGTAGATTTTCCATAAACAATTCTTTCTTTAATTCTGGTATTTTTAGTAATATTTTATTTTTCATAGATAAATAGTTATAGCTTGTGGATAGCATAAAAATATTTGAAGGGCCGGTTGTGATCGTGGGTAATAATTTGAGCAGGGCTGGTTTATAAGATTAGGGCCATAGTACAATTTGTTTAAAAGACACTGCTACTTTTCATGGAAAACACAGTTAACATTATACTTAGTCGCACTTAATAAATTTGTCCCTGAAGCACATACAACTCAATAAATAATTTACACATTTTGAAAATGTATGAATATTATTATTTTATGCTCAAACTTTTACACTAATAATTTATTTATATGTCTATATTATTTTCAAACTTGTTTAAAAGATGCACCAAAATACAATTACAAGTTGAAACATGCTTTTGGAATGGGATTCCAGAGTGGGCTAACATTTAAAGGTGTTATACAAAAGCCAACATAATAATAAGACATTGTTTGTAAAGAAGTTGTATTGAGAGAGAATGGTTCTTATAATTGTTGTTTCTTTGATACAAATTTTATCGGTTTATTTATTGATTATTAAAGTGCAGCTTAAATTATTGCACAACTGTTATTATTTAATAAGTTAGATGTATTTTTCAATCTTTTCTGATCAAATTAACTGAAAATGTATTGGTTTGGTTCAGATGATAAGTTAATAGTTAAAGTATTATACATTGTTATATATATGTGTATATGTATATTTATTTATACATATATTAATATATATAACTATAAATATTATGTTTATTAATGAAATCATATATTGGTACCTAATTTCCTTAAAGCAATTATATTTATTGTTTCACTAAAAACCAGCTGTCACCTTATTGATAGTGGTTGACCACCGCTTTTTATTATATCAATGGAGGAATTGAATATGCTAGAAATCATTATGTAGATCCAGTGGAATTTTCATATGGCGGTAGATATCTGACAGTTACATAAGTGACGAGAGCTATTTTGACTATTCATACATATAATGTTAATGAGCTTTCCCTTTGATAGTTTGTATCATTACCAATAAAATTTTACTATAATTTATTCTCACGTGTTGAGTTAGGCCAACATAAGCCTAAAACTTATTTTAAATAATGCACACAAGTAATTGTTTGGAGATAATATTCCTTATAGACCCTGTTTTGTGCAATAAAAATTGATCTCAAAAATTGTAAGATAATTGTAAAATTAGTATTCTATTTCTATTTATTTCCTATATAATTTTCCAATGTATACAGTTTAGAATTTATTTTAGCCAAATGGCTATCATAACAATTTAACTTATTCAGAATGTATTTATGAATTATTGTAAATGATATGGTTTTTGTCAAAATGATGGTTGATTCGAACTTGGTTTTTTATCAAGACTTTGACTTAATTCAGAAACCTAAGCTGCAAGTACAAGTAACATATTTGTTAACAAGCCAGTCTATTTATTTATTAACATGATTGGGAATTAAGAATTTTTCATGGTGACTAAATTGAATTAGTATGATGATGTGTAAACATAAGGGTCCTTTAAACTTCACTTACTATTTCCACATTATCACATAGTTCCACTATTTGAATTTTAATGCACTTCATTAAACATTGTTTCGAATGTTGGCTAATGCACATAAGTACTAAGTAAACTGAAGTTTTCACAAGGAGGGAGATAATGGTTTAGTTTAGTTTATTTACACATTTTCACACTCACTAAATGGATACATTGATATTTAATGTCTGTCACAAATAATTGAGATTATCTATCTCAATTTTGTTATTATAATGTTTCATTCACAAACTTTATTTTACCCCTTGAAATCTAAATAATTCTTTTGTTTTCCTAAAATCATTAGGCCTAAACATAAATCACAGAATGATCTAAATAATTGATTTTTTAAGCTATAAAAAAATTATCCCAAACCATTTAACATTGCTTAGTTTTCCGGCCATTTTGAACATAGCATGTATTGCCTTCATAATGATTTTAGCAAACTGTATAAGAACTGTTATTATATTTTAAGCACCACGTCTTACTAACCATTCGGGATGTACACTTAAGTACTAATTACACTAATATGTTAGAGATATTAAGGTTTAATTTAGAAGAAGTTGACCAGCATTTGCATGGAGTGAGAGTGGAAAACAATTTAGGAAAAACTTTCCTTGCTGCACCCAGCCAAGATCAAATCCCTATTTTCCCATCTTTGGCAGTTTAATCTATTGCGAGAGTAGCATCTTAGACCATGTGATAACCAACGTGGGCCTGTTATTATCAAGTAATGGGATGTATTATAACATGATATTTTAAATTTGGGTTTCTGTGTAAAACTTAAGTTACAGGGAAATGACTCAATATATTTTTTAACTTTTTATCATCATATTTAATTCCCCATCTCTAAATACATCTAAACTGCTTTGGTGGCTGCATGGTCTAAGCTGTCACTCTCGTGTTAGACTAGACTGCCAATGAAAGGGAGTTCGGGGTTCAAATACCAGTTGAGTGTATTGAGCGTAGTTTTTCCAAAATGGTTTCCCACTCTCCCTCAAAACTATTGTGGTTACTCTTCATGTAAATTCAACCTTACTCATTCTTAACTCATTAGCATAGTTAGTATATGTTCATGTAACATGATCAGGTAGTAGGATGCGGTGATAAAAAATAAACCTCCTAAAGGCTGTAGCACATCGCTGGTGAATAATTGTCCTTTGCCTCCAGAGTCTGTTGAAAGAAACAACACAATCGTAGTGTGTTTATTAATTTGGGTCTCATCAATAAAACTTCATTATTGATTATTTAAGTATTTTTATTTTTTAAATACTTGAGAAGAAAAATAGCTGTATTTTGCCATACAAAGTCTGAAATACATTTTAATATGGCTCTAAGAAAACAGTGATATAACTATTTTATATGTATCTTTTCGAAGTAGATACCTTAATAAATATATGAATTTGGGGTTTTGGTTTAGTTTTTTACTAAATGATATAATATAACTATTAAATATAAATGATATTTAATAGCTAAACACACCATTGGAATTTGTAAGTAATAGATTTATTTGCATTAATTTGATTGTTGCTTTAAATGTTTGTCTCAGAGATACCACTTGTCTTCATACTATTTGTTTTTGGCAGTATTTATAAGCTTATCAATAATTGTCAGTCAATGTATCCAATATAATTGCTTTTATATTTAAAAAAAATGTCATTTTTGTAAGAAATTTTTTTAACTGGGCATTTCATAAAAAGTTTTTTTAGGCTGTGACTGTGGAATCTGTTTCGATTGTTTATATTATGTTTCCATTTAGGCACCTTTTCTCCTCCGCCCATTGCAAATGTCTTTAATATTAATTTTACACTTATAATGTGTTCATACTAGTTGACTTATGAAGCTACTTAAATCATACTGTTAAATAAAGGTTTGTGTGCTTAGAATTATTACATTTTGTTAAATATATGAATGTGAAAATTATTGTAGACTATTGTATAGAATAAAATAAAATAACAAAATATAATTTATTGTGTTCTTCTTTACTTTTTATTTGGATTTTTTTTAACACTGCGTCTTACTACCTGTTTAGGTTATATGTTTATGTAAGAATAACACTAGGGCTTTAGGGCTTTGGAAGGTTAAATTTAGAGGAAGTGTACTCATATTTATGTGGAGGAAGAGTGGGAAACCATTTAGGAAAAACCACCCTCAGTTCACCCGATTAAGACTTTAACCTCGATACCCGCCTCGGTGGCGTAGTTGGCTAAAACGCTTGTCATGTTGAGCTCGACCAGCGAGGACGGGGAGATCGAGGTTCGAATCTCGGTCGGGTGAACTGAGGGTGGTTTTTCCTAAATGGTTTTCCACTCTACCTCCACGCAAATGCGGGTTCACTTCCTCTAATTCAACCTTCCCAATTCCTATTCCATTAGCGTAATTAGTACTTAAGGCGTATAACCCGAACGGGTAGTAAGACACGGTGCTAAATATTATTATTATTATTTAACCTCGATCTGATCTCCCTTTCATTGGCAGGCTAGTCTAACACAAGAGAAGTGTGTTAGACCACATGGCCACCAAAACGGATCTTTATGTAGATATTAAAACTAAAATGATATAATATAAAATTAAATCAGCTAAGTAACAAAGTAATGTTTTTTTAAAACCTTAAACTGTTGCTGATTCTATTTGATATTGTTGGGACTTAGTTGGTTTTTCCTTTTCACTCTAAAATTATTGCTTTATAAACCTCACCTATTCATCACCTTCTAATATAGATCAAGCTTGTCCAAATTGCTACAGACCACATTCTAATTTAGAATGCTGTGTCATGGCTGGCTGATCCAATACCTTTGTTTCTCTACCTTTTAATATCTCTGGTTCGAATCTTGCCTGAAGACACCTAGTGGCACAAGTTAAAAAATCCATACAAGTCTAGTCCAAACACCTGGGCATGTCACAAGTGGTATAAATGTTGATCTTATTTACCCTGAGCTGCTGCTGACTATAAGGTTGAGGCTTGGATCCAGATTGGGTGTACTGAGGTTAGATTTTCATAAAATGGTGTCTTCCTCATATCTCACCCAAATGCGGAAAACTCTCAAGTTCTACCATACTAGTGTTGCGCTTTTGATTATATATCTTTATTACCACGTATTACTACATGTTAGGGTTGTATACGCTTGTGCACTCACTACGTTAATGATTTTAGGGATTAGGAAGGTTATATTTATGGGAAACGTACCCTTATTTGCGTAAAGGGAGACCTGAAAGGTTATCGAGACTGATTAATTTCTTTGCGTATTTTTTAAAGCGCTCGATACATAAGGCTCAACATATTTTAGAACTTTTTAGTTTTAGAGTGCTTTGGGGCAACACTTCTTATATATTCTATCTCGACAGATTCAGACAGGATTCAAACCAAAGCATCATTAAAGATACTAGGGTTATACAGATTATTAGCTATATTAATTTGTACAAAGGTGTACTATATTCCATTCACCGTAGGAATTGACTTCTGAAAGGCCTTCTTCCCTACCATAAATCTACTATATAGTAGGATATTGGTAGGAAAAAAGACCTTTCAGAGAGTAATTCCTACCGTGAATGGAATATAGTAATAATATCATAATCATCACCAATTTCAAGTGCAAGTACTGGCCATCACCAGCATTAAACAAGTTGATTTAAAGGCTTAGATGGTTGTGAATGAGTATTAACAAAAATAAAATTATCTGCCATTCGATTTGAGAGAGGCATGGGAACCACAAAGTAAACAAAAAAAGAGAAAAAAATAATAGTATGGAATGCTAGGATCAAACACGGGCTTCTCTTATCAGAGAATGTCTTACAAACTAATACCTTGATTTATACTTAAAGCTAATAAGACAATTATTATTATTAAGTGTTCTGTCTTGCGACAGATCAATTCCTTTTGTCAATAAACTTAGACCTTCAATTCTTCTTGTCCTCTGCCTCCTCCTTCAGTATCCAGAATGTTCTTCTTTCCCTCCCTTCCTTATAACAATAAGTAAAATAAAATGTGCCAGTAGATTCTGGATATCTTCTATATGGCAAATAAATTAAGTGTAAAACGTCCTTTCGAGACAACATAAAGTACTATATCCTTGGGGTAGACTGTATCCATTCATAGTTGGTATTATCCGTAATGGTGGTCACACTGTGAAGTCGTCACTCAAGCAACTGGCTAGGTTATCAGGGAAGGAGTTTGAACCCCAAGTAGGATATTATTTTCTAAATGGTTTCTCTCTTTCTCACGTGACTAGTCCGAGCGGAAGTAACACTTATTACACAAATTATGCTAATTAATATTATTAATAGAACCTAGTTTAGAATTGCATGTCTAAACATATACATTCATATGTATTTTGTTTGTTGTGTTTCAATACCCGCCTGGGTTATTCACACTGATAGGAAAGCGACGAGGAAGGAATACTGTAGGAGAAACGTACCCGCATTTATGGGGTGGGAGAGTGGGGAAGTATTTAATTCAGAATACCTCAGTACATCTAACCAGTGTTCAAACCCCATCCTCCGATCTAAAACAAATAAATCTAGAATGAGACCGACACCCTTTCCGAATGCTCACTGGTATGGGCTCCGTAAATATATTATTTAAAATGAAAGATTACACCTGGACAAAAGAATCGAACCAAGTACCTTTGTTTTTGTAAGCTAATGCTCTTATCACTGAGCTATCCAAGAGTCATCTAGTGTTGGAGTGGCATTTTTCAACTTAAAGAGTATGATATATATTTGTGGACGTAACCATAACTAACAAATATTATAGCTTTGGCAACTTAATCCATTAATAAATTGTAAGATTTGTTAAATATTCAAGTCCATGCAGAGCAGTTGACCGGCCGCGCGTGTCCTTGGAGAATAGAAGGATTAGGATAATTAATGGTATCCTTTAAAAAGAGCTCTGTGTCCTCCAAGTTAGTTAAGTTACACACCCACCACACACTAAAGTCGGATTTTTATGGGAATCCCTTAATTTGAAAACTGGAAACTAAGGTTGTCACAATGACGTAAATTAAAATATTACAATACTTGTATTTATATTAGTATTCCATCTAGTTTATTGTGTATGTATGAATTATACAGTAATGTATGATATAAGGAGTGTTACTGGAAGCCTTTGGTAAATTTTATATTAACTTTTTAATTAACTAAGACATGTATCAAGATTGTCAAATTTGAATGACTTTCAATCATTAACACTGGTCGAAAGTAGGCTTCCTATACAAACATGAATTTAGAAATTGTAAAAGGGGGGAAGGGAGGGCACAGATACATTGAACGTAAAAACATTTCCCCTTCCATCCATGACTGGTTCATTCACCATGCTGAGTTCAAGCCCAGCTTCACCCCCACAAGTAATTACTCTGTACTTACACTCCATAAATTAATATACAACCTCAATGGTCGCCACCAAAGCCCTCACTCTCCCCTTCCATTAGTCTAGAAAAAAATTCAAATATTCTATATAAGGGGGAGGGGGCAAGTGCCCCCTGTTCCCCCCCTTAAATTCGCGCTAGTTTCTATAAAAATCAGGGTTTAAATTTATTTACACTTGATGCTACTAAAGTCTAATTTCCGTTGGAAAGGTATTTTATAACAAACTTTTTTTTCTGCCAACGTTGATAACATTTTACTATATATTTAATGTTATTTTGTAGGTATTGATAACATATATCCAAAGAGAAAGCTATAGTACGGCCAGATTGGGAGAGCGACTAGAAAATAAAATATAACCCATTGGTTGTAATGAGAGGTAGCCAGACTGGAGCGACGCGCTTGAAAGATAGAACTGACCCTAATTTTCAAGAGCGCGCGCTCGAGCCGGTACAGTCTAGTTTACAGGCGCTGGGCAATATTATTGTATGTTGGTTCATTGAGTGCTAGGAAAACTTCTCAATTTGACATGATATTTGACTTTTTTTTATAATTATTGATAGGTTTAGCATAGTTGCTACTAACGACCTAATTTAATTGGTAAAACCACAAACTATATATAAATAGATATATATGTAATACTGATATGTTAAAACATTTAAATACTATAATCAAAGTAGGCTTTTTATAATCAGAATCACCATTAGCGTGGAGAGAGGATGGGGAAACCATAACAATAAATCACTTGTCAAAACACGTTCAGTTCACTGAGCCAAGACTCAAACCTTTGCCTCCCCGTCAACAACTATTGAGAGCTATCTGCTAATCACGCACTCACTCGCCAGTTTGACCACGCAGTCGCTCAGTCGCTCGCCAGTTTGGCTACGCAATAGCTCAGTCGCTCGCCAGTTTGGCTACACAATAGCTCACTCGCTCGCCAGTTTGGCCACCCAGTCGCTCAGTCGCTCGCCAGTTTGGCCACGCAGTCGCTCAGTAACTCGCCAGTTTGGCCACCCGGTCGCTCAGTAACTCGCCAGTTTGGTTACGCAATAGCTCAGTCGCTCGCTCTTTCTCTCACTCGCTCGCCAGTTTGGCCACGCAGTCGCTCAGTTGCTCGCCAGTTTGGCCACCCAGTCGCTCACTCGCTCGCCAGTTTGGCTACGCAATAGCTCGCTTGTCAGTCTGGCTGAACCCGGAATTGTTTTCATGGTTATAGTAATAGAGTGTGCGTTCATAAGCTCAAATATAAGCCTTACGTTATGAACAATTAGTAAAAAATACCTCTTGCCATTGTTCTGCTGTCCAAAAATGGAGTACCTTAGACCAGGATAATCTCTTAGTATAGTTTTTCGACTGATATAAAATCGTTCAATACACCGTCAATAAGTCGACCGATACTTAACGGCAGACAGACACTGGCCTAAACATTGTAAATATAAAAACTTATCCCGTAGTACTTACCCTATTTTGTTTGATTGATAGGCCCACATAAAGAAAATAGTACTGTATGAGTGGGGGCAATTAAAAATCGATTTTTGTTAGTACTGCACATCTATCTTAGTATAAAATCCTTTTAACTAAACGTCAATTATATTAACAAAAAAATAAATTGTTAAGTACATCATTGCATAAAATCGTTTCAACTAAATGTAAATTATTTTAATAAAAATTCAACAGAAAAAAAAATACAAGTCAATTACTAATTATGGGTTGTTATTGTTTTAGTTTTTATCAGAGATAAATAAATATGACGTTTAATTTTTTTATATTCCAATCTGTACTGTTTGAATTCCTATTCTCTTAATACTTGATAACATTCTAGTCCTGTTTCTCAGACAGAGCCCTCAGCGAAACGATTAGTAAATATAATAAATACCTCTTGGTATGTCTTACTTTTCTAGTACTTGATAGTAAAATGGTCGGGTTTATGAGCCTGATCAAACAAATCAAATAAACAATTAATTAACAGCTGACCATTTATTTGTCAGAAATAGGACCAGATTTTCAAAGAAGTTATCAGGAGACTAGGACCATCCAAGAGGTATTAATTATAAGGTTCGTTCGGGAAGTGCATTCAAATATGTCATCAATTTATTAAAATCAGAAACAGGAAAATTCTGTTTTGAGGTAATAGGAGAACAAGAAACTCCAGGAGATATTGATTTAAATATTTTGCATCCAAAGCCTTGGTGTACAGTGTACACGATATTTATCAGACTAAAAATAATTAATAACTCATTATTGGCTTATTTCCCCCAATAAAATCTGAAACAAGGCATTTATGATTTAGCAAAGAAATGGTTTTTATTTAAAGAATTCATAAATATAATTTTAAAACTGATTTACTAATTTTCCTAACAAAGTTAACTCTGTTTAATAGATCAAATGTGAATAAAGTAATTAAGATACTTTATTATATATTATTAATTCTTGTGTTTTAGATTTGTAAGTAAGTCTTGAGTTATCCTTCTATTTATATTGATAGTTTGTTTAATTAAATTATGACATTACTTAATTGATTAATAAAACTTTAATGGAAATGATATTTCATAGAATTAACCCTGCTAATCATAATTAGTTTCGTGATGGTATGCCTTCATGTACACTACAGAAATCTTACGGTTCTCATCAATATAAATTTACATTTATTTGTGGGGATTTTGTGTAGCTAACTACTTAAATTGTAATACTCTTAAAAGACACATTTTCAAAATAGTAATAAAAGTATATAATAAAACAACATAAATTTTCGTACTGTTACTATTGAGTGTAATACAAATAAGTATATTATAATCATCATTAATTTCACACAATAATACACTATATAATGCACTATTTTCTCGTATTACTATCTCTTGACAAATCGTTAATCGATCCCGGTGGACCACCCGGAAATATATTTTAGCTAATTTCTTGATTTATAAAATTAGTTTTACTTTAAATATTAAATTCTTTTATAGATATATTTAAAACTATCTTAAGCCAGTAACTTTTTGTTAGTGGGTTGGATTTCGTGGCAAGGTTAGCGTTTGTGGATTTTTTTTAAATAATATTTTTACTACAAAGGTTCGCTTTTTACATTGTTTTTCAAGTATTTCCGTTTGGATAATATGTTTAGCTTGTCCCTTAAATGCTGCATTCGGGTTAAAGACCTTACCATGTCCCTGAATATTGACGTATTGGATTCAGTTTCATTTTTAACCCTAAAGATTATAATAAACATATATTTTGTCACCATGTCTTACTACTCGTTCGGGTCATACGCGTCTGTACTAATTAATTACTCTAATTTGTTAAGAATGAGATAATAAGAAGTGTGTGCCCACATGTGCATGGAGAGAGATACATAACCATATAGAATGAGTGGATAAAAATTTAAGAATATCAACTTGGGAACACCGGTTTTTTAATCGATCTCCGATTATCTCTGTCATCGCCAGCCCAGTATATTGCGAGAACTATTCCTTTGGACTTGTGGCCACCGAAGTGGGTATATTCGTCAAGGCTAACCTTGAAAAAATTTCACTGGTTTTGGATTTTTAATATAAATATTTATAATATATACAACTACTATTGAAATAAATGCTCTAAAAGTTTGGGTCTGGGAAAGGCTTGTGGGGGCTCGAAAGGAAAGCAAAGTTTAAAGGAGGTACTAGATAGATATATATATATTATATTATACATAAATACCTATACATTATATATATAAATATACATAATTTATATAATATATAAATATACATAATTTATATAATATATAAATATACATAATTTATATAATATATAAATATATCGTATTTATTTATATTTATAAATATATAAGTACCTAATAAACATGTACATTAAGAATAAAAGACTATTGAAGCTAATTTTTATATAAATATTATTATATAAAGGTAGCTCTAGTGAAAACAGTTCTCTCATGCAAAATGATTACTGTAAAATCAGGAAGGGGACTGACTATATTTGTTCAAATAAGCTGTTCCTATATTGAAGTCTCGGTCCTATATAGATGCTAAGGTTAATTTCCACTTATTGTGATAAAACAATGTATCTTAATAAAATAATATCACATACCATACAGGTATTATTTTCTCATGGGGTCTATATACAACTTGTATCTACATTTTAGTGGATTAAGTGGAACTCAACATAAAACATTTTGAAACTGATATATGTTTTTCTCTATTCTCAAAATATATTACCCCAACCCCTTTGTATCCTTTTCTACCCCCTCTCCATTTCCCCCTCTCTCTATCCTTTTCTAGATAAAAACAAGCCAATGAGTCACTGGGTGATATGGGGCTGAGAAGTATGCAAACGGTGTCACCAACAATCAGGGGTGAGCAAGCAGTCCCGCAAGGTGGTTCCGTCAGAAGTATTGCCTACCCACACTGGGGCGAATTTAAATGCTTTCATTTCTTTAATGCAACATGACGTATTTAAAATAAATCAAGCTACAATAAAATGCGATGAAATTAACTTTAAAATAAGCTTGCTGTAAGTGGTGACCTAATAAGGGTTAATTTAAAGAAATACTAATGTAAAATGAGTACAATTGTCACTTAGTATTATTATTTTAAAATAATATAATAATTATTTCTTAAGCCACTCTCCTATAAAATTTACTCTTCTTATGTGTGCGTGCATGTGTGTGTGTGTGTGTGTGTGCAACACGTATTTTTCCCCTATTCGGGCTATCTGCATACTAACAATACTGAGGGAGGATGAATAAGTTAGTATTTAAATAAAATGTATCTGAGTTTGCTAATAGAGAGAGGAGTAAACTATTTAGGAAGGGACATTAGAGTAGAGCCAGTGAGGACTAAAACATCTACGCCCTCACCACAAAAAAAGGCCAAATGTAATGAAGCATATGATAAACTAAGCGGATAGTGATATTATTCAAATTTACCCGATTAAGTTTTAAATAGACTTAATATCGATTTAGGTTAGCGATTAAAGTATCGATTGATACACTTTAAAATATAGGCTAGTCGCTAATTGCCATATGGATTATACCAGCATTAAATGTATATAAATATTTACTAACACCAAGTCGTGATGTAGTGCTATACTTTATTTGAACATTAATTTCTATTAATGTGACATAGTTTATCTACACCATTGATCATATAGTTTAAAGGTGAGTCTGTATGGGTGGTCAGGAGGTTTTCGAGGTTCAAAAATCTGCCGGGTGCACTGGGAATGGTTTTCCATCACTGTTGTTTTCCCATACTTTCTCCGCACTAATAGGGAGGAATTACATCTTATTATCTTCCTCATTTCTATCTCAAATCTCAAGACGCTAAATAGCCCATGTGGGATAGTGCGTATAAAAAAGAAAATAACCTTTGAGTTCTCATTTATACCATACGTTATGATTCACTAATTTTTTTAAAAATATTACACCCAATTAGAACTGCATCATAGGTTGCATAGTCTAAGACGTTAGTCTTGCGATATAATATACACCCAGTAATGAGGAGATCGAGGCTCGAATTTCTGTCGGGTTTATTGAGGATAGTTTTTATAAAATGGTTTCCCATTCCCTAAAAATGCGGGTACATTCAGTATACATTGTACCTTCCTCATATTTAACCCACATATTAGTATAAATAAACTGATAGCCCGAACGGGTGGTAAAAAATGTGCACCAAAAATAAATAGGTAATCATAATATATATATTTTTAAGTGTAATGAAAAAATACATATTCTAACCTCATTATAAGATAAATCGGGGAATAAAAAAAAACACCCGAAATTTCTATCTTTAGGATCGTTTCTAAGACAATACACGAACCCTGACCGTTATCACTGAGCCCGTCGAGCTCGAGTCCCAACAAGGACTATCAACACGTGTCATGACATCTAGCAATACCGAGTCTACCAACTTGAAGTAACGATAGAAACTTATTCTGGCCTCCTCAACTCCCCTACCTTCTTCAAGTGTTCCTTGATCTGTAGAACCAGCGCCACGCTGAATTTACTGTCTGATGAACGACTTTTCGGCTTTGCACGTGATTAATCGGTGTTTATAAACAATCCTATCAACAAGAATGTTTTAGCAAGTTTCCTTGACCGGGCCTATCTTCTTTTCGTCACAGCGACCACACACACCTGATATTACAAATTTTGCCACTCTGTGGTTTAGAACTGATGATCACTTACTGGATACATTCTCGGCCAATTACGTTTATAGGATATAGTATGCTTTCTGTAGTTATTTATAAATTTAATTAATTTTTTATCAAAATTTTATTTTGAATAATTAATAGCAAATTCATTCTTACCTCAAAAGGGAGGTAAGTGGGCTATATATATTATAAAAACAAATATATATTTTCTTTCTTATAATATAAATACTAAAATCTATCTTTAGTAAAATAAAGTTGAAATTCAATAACAATAATGTAATAATAACTAAAAAAATGGATATGAAACTTTTAGTACATAATGTTTTAAAATAATATCTTAACCAGGGAGTTGGAGTCATCGAGTCAACAGTTATGACGGAGTCTGAGTCGGACAGTAGAAAAATATAGAATTTAGAATTGGAGTTAAAGAACGGCTTGGAGTACTGACTGCACAACTCTGATCATAATACTTCTTGGGGTTACATCCCCCCTTCCTCCTGACCCCCTCGACAGACATGTTGGTTCTTGTTCTAAACATGTTGGTACCTGTATTTTCTTGTTTTATTGGTTATTTATGTGGGCTCATTTGTTTTTTATGTATGATCATTTGTTTTTGGTTTGTGATCAAAGGGTTTTTTATTCATTGGTTAGGATTGGGATGGGGCTTTGGAATTTTTTATTTATTTATTGGCGTGCAGTCTACGGTGCCAGACACTCCTCATTCGGCATCGCTAGTGAACGTTGGGACCATCTTCTTTGGCTGGTCGCTTAGAGATGAGTGTGGGCCGCCGAGCAGCTGGCAGTTGCGAGAATCCCTTTCACTTCCCCGCATCTCGTCATAACCCTCTTCTACTTCCTTTCTCTTTTCCCCCTCCACTCGACATTAACCATGTGTCATGGACGAGGTGAGTATGGGGGGTTAGATGCCTCCTTGTGGAAAATTCTATGTCTCAACAACCCGAAGCAGAAAGAGAGTGCCAACGACCCCCACACCCTGTGGAAGTTATGAGCCCCAAGTTCTTTGAAGCAACGGGTCATAGCACTCTGAATGGCCCTAAGTCAAAGAACCTTGTTGTGTTTCAACGTTCTATGTAGATTCAAATAGACAAAGCTAATATACTCCATATTGACACAGGATTAAAACCCTAGGACCTTTGGCACATCAACAAATATAAAGTTCTGTCACTCCTGCTAAAAACGATATAATTATTAGTACCGAAAGTTTGTTTTTAAATATATCTCATACCACGAAAAGTATACTTGGAATATTTATTTACACACAAATAAAAAGTTTAAACAAATATATCTCACGCCATTAAAAGTATACTTGGTGTTTAGTATTTATTTCTTTATATTTTATTATTTTAGTATTCATTTCATTATTGTTTACTTAATTAAATATTTCTTATATTAATTCATTATTAATTTATGTAATTATCCCATTTTTCTGATTAGCACCTTTTCTTTCTTAATTATGTTTTGTAAGGGTGGTACAATTGCTCTCGTATTTTTACGCGCGTTCCCTGTTAGTTCTCAAAGTGTTTTCATCAAAGGTGGACGTGCGTCACCACCGCGGCTCAACTCCTCTGTGTTTCTCTTCGTGTCTTGCACTCTCTTTCGTCATTTAAAATAATCACACTCTCATCCTAACTGGTATAAATGTGCGTCTGATACGAAGCACCAAGATATCCCATCACAAACCTAGGTAGGCCTGCTTGGGTTATTACTGCACCGCATCTTCAGTATCAGGTAGGATATCGCCATGTATACTTACGCACACATTAATTGAATAATTCTCCCTCTTAATAAATTAAACCACTTGGACTATTTATTTACACACAAATAAAAGTTTATACAAATATATCTCACACCATCAAAAGTACACTTGTAATATTTATTTACAAAAAATGATAGTTATAGAATATATCTTACACATTAAAGTAAATTATACATGTTTAGGTGTAGAGGAAACAAAAATCAATTTCTTGAGCCCGTGTGGGAATAGTGGCCGTGGTATTACTTTACAAGTCCAGTTTAAAGAATATTTGAATATATGTACACTGTCGGATAGTTTCAATTTAAAAAATATGTATACAAACAACTAATAATCAAGTAGGTGAAGGATTGGACTGGCGGATAAAAAAGTATTCCGGGTGCATAAAAAATATGTGTGATTTCATGCAGGAAAAAAAGGTATGTCAGTGGAAATTTCTAGAGAGAAAGAAAAAAAGGTGATTTTTAAGCCTATTTAAAATAAATAAAATAATCTCTTTTAATCCGTCCAATAATTTGGAACTTATAAACATCATCTAAATATACTCGAGGAGTCTAACATTTGGTCTGCACGGCCTCCACGTTGCTCTCTTTATAAAGAATTATATAATTAAAGGTAACACTACTAAACAAATGGATTAAATATGATTAAAAAAGGATGGATATTTTTAATCCTAACTGTAATCATATTATTCATAGATTGACTATTCATTTCAAGAAATATGTGCGTAGAAATGTTTCCATATTTAAAGGATGCTACGATTTAGTTGTGTTCTTGGTTAAGGCTAATATCAATATCTTTATTTGATTTAAAAAAAAACTCCTAACATGTTATAGATCGTTTAAATAATTTTACTCGCCAGGTTTTTGATTTTTTCCCATATGAATTTAAAATTATTTGGA
>CABFOV010008166.1:9010-24767 GCA_902141375.1 Timema poppense
TGTGTGTGTGTGTGTGTGTGTGTGTGTGTGTGTGTATTATATCATGTTGTTCCATAGAGAAATATAATTTACATAATTATACTCCCATAAATAACCCTTTGAAATATTCCAAGCCGACGTTTACTCTGTTGAATGTATGAAGGCAGAGTACTTTTGGCGTAGTTTTGAGTTCATATCCCCTCGTTTTATGTTCAAATAAATGCGTATTTGTTAATCGACCTATGTTTAAAATAATTAAATTATTGGGGATTACAGATGACTAAATTCATCATTTAAAACAATATCTAAATACACTGTGTGTGTTTTAATAGAAATATTTTAGTCCGCTTTTCTGAACCAACTAATTATATCAGTCCACGAATTACAAACAAACTAAACTATAAACCTTATATATATATCCAATCACCCGGTCGTCAATTCATCGCTGAGAAGTATTTATATGTAAATACTTATGTACACATATGAATTGACGACCGGGTGATTGGATGGATATATATATTTATTATATATATATATTTATGTGTGTGTGTGTGTGTGTGTGTTTGTGTGACCAAATTTAATGTCATAAAAACACAGAAATTAATAAGATTTCACAAACATTTTTTTATAAATCATATGACGAAATGACCTAATGTGCACATCACAATAATAAATTATTCACTTTTTTATCATACTATTAGATGCTACATTTCTCTAAAGATACCTTTGTATATTACAAGTCTTAAATAATAATTTATTTTTAATGGTTTAAAAAAAATCACTTTAAATAATATATATATATGCTTTCATCAAATACTCAAAAAACACATTTATGAAACTATTCATTTGAGATCTAGTAACAAATGGAAGATTAAAATTAGTTAATGTAACTAGTGAGTTTACATTTTACCACACCATTATATGATTTTGTTCGACAGTATGTGGTTATAGCTTTTAATATATTGTAAAAAGCGGAAAATACTGTTCTACAAAGAAAGATGTTTATTTCACCGCAGAAACTAAACAGTCAGTTCTATGTTGTTAATTTGATTCAGTTCAGCTGACAGATCAAAACTTATTTAATGGTTTTTGTTCAAATATTGCCATTATTTTGAGGTCACTGGATAACTCGGATGTTCTTTTTAACGTTAATTGGTAAACAAATTGTTACCATAAATTCATTGGTGCATGAAATATTAAATATGTATTTTGTATGTACAAAATTAATACACAGACTTATTTCCTCGCCTGTCCCCGTGTTATTAATAATCCGAAATTGTAGGCTGGTTAGAGCGTTTTCGAACCCAGTTCTACCCCGGTTGATTGAGTTTTGTTCAAATTTCAAGCAGGCAGGTTTTATGGGAGATGTTCTCTACAGGCAAATGCTGATGCATCGAACTATTGGAAACTAAGTATAACCATGATGTGCCGTGAGACAAGTCTACCTTAAGAAATTTAGCCTGCGTCGGTGGCTGCATGGTCTAAGGCGTCACTAGCATGTTGGACTAGACTTCCGACGCCAGGGAGATATGGGTTTGAATCCTGGTCGGTTGTAGTGAGGGTGTTTTTTTTTACAAAATGGTATACCACTCTCCCTCCACGCAAATACGGGTAAACCACCTCTAAATTCCACCTTCCTCATTCCTTACTCATTAGCGTAATTAGTAGTCTACATTTGTGTACGACCTGAACAGGCTGTAAGACGTGGTGCTAAAATAATAATAATAGTAAAATGAGGTAAAATAACAGTATGACGTGTCAACGAGACACCCATCCATCCTAAATGGTGAAGACATTTCATCCTGAAGTAAAAGAAATCCGCCGCAGCATCGCGGGGCCAATAACAGGGTCTTTCTTCCTGTCTGCTGTAACGGCTCAAAAGCTTCATTTGTCATCCGCACGTCAAGCAGCGCTGCTAGCGCACAACTCTTCAACTAAACCTTTCTTACCTTTAACGCGCCGAACAAAGATGATAAGAAGGAAGAAAGAGGGAATATCCCAGATGCCTTTCAAACGAAACTAATTGAGATGACGTCATATGGAGACGACCTCGACCGTAGTCTGGAGCGTTGAACGTTGCTCATTTCAGCCGATTGGGATGGGTTGTGTTTTTGATATGTTTCAAAAGCTTTTTTTTTAATAATATTGTATATTTTAACTCCTTTGTTTGTTAAAAGTTTAGTCTAGGTTTAGGATGAAGAAGGAACTGGGTTATCGCACGTGGAGGAGCTTCTCTGAGTTCACTAGGAAACCGACTACTCTAATAGGGCCCCTACACGATCAGTCAGTCTGTCAGTACGCATCAGTACTTACAACGAGGCCGTACACGGCCAGTATTCGCGTCAGTATTTGAATCAGTCTCAGCTCCTGCGTGCACCGCGCAACAACATGGACGATAAGAAACAGGCGTGTGCAAGTTCTGTTTGCTACTGAAACTGAAGGAAATACTGGCGAACAGACACGGTCAGTACTACTGTTAGTACTACTCTTAGTACTACTGTCAGTCTCTCCCACCACTTGCAAGACTGATGTGACCAGAACATTCGGATCACATCAGTATTATCGTCTATGCTGGCGGCCGGGGTTCAATCCTCGGTCCCGGCACAGATTTATCTGATTACCAAACCCTTCCTTCACCTCTGACAACATTTCATCTCACAATCACCCTACCATTACACATTAGCGTAAGTGCGTATAGCCCGAACGGGTAGTAAGTCGCGGTGCTAATGATAATAATAATAGTATTATCGTTAAGTCCGTCCATCAGTACTGCCCCCACACGATCAGTCTGTCAGTATTATTTATCACTATATCAATACTGACACTAGGGGTGGGCGTCCTATAAGCTCCCGTTCAACGACCCCTGAATGCATTGAGAATATAGCTCCGTAGACCATGTGGTCACTGCTGTGGAGGTGCGGAATCCGATAATAATAACCGTGATTCATAGTTCATTACAACCGAGCAAATGAGAGCTATAATCAAACTTTCAAAGGAAGAAATTTATCTGACAACTAAAAAAAATACTAGACTTATTTTCATACGCGAAATAATGTGATTTGCACCTATCTCTATTTTATTTTTTAGCACTGCGTCTTACTACCCGTTCGGGTTATACGTTTATGTACTAATTACGCTAATTGTTTTAGTGAATAGGGAAGTTCTTATTTAGAGGAAGTGTACCCGCACTTGCTTGGAGGGAGAATAAAAAGCAATTTTGGAAAGAAAAAAAACCTTCAGTACACCCAACCGAGATACAAACCTTGATTTCCCTGATATTAAAAGTCTAGTCTACTGTTATAGTAGCGCCTTAGACCATGCGAACACCGAAGCAGATCTGCCTCTCTTGATAGATAAATTATATCATTATTAACAGCAAAAAAAGTTTCTATTATCAAAATATTTCTTCCTACCAGAATCATCCTTGAAATTTTTTCTTTAAGAGCCAGTGATAGCAATTAAAAACGATTATATAAAAAGCTAGCTTAAAATAAGTGTAAGCATACAGAAACAAGTTCCGTCCTTGCTCATTAGCGACGTCACAGCCTTTTTAAAGGGTCGAGGAGCTTAAAGTCCTTTAAATTTAATCCTAGCCACCAACAAAGTAGGATTAGGCAAGGCATGAACTTCATTAAAATATTTCCAGACTGGTAGTTTTACACATTGTAAAGCATAGTTATGGTAGTTGTAGAATTAGATGGGTCCTGAAAAACACCTTGGTCGTTTGATATTTATATTTTCCTCACACTGAAGAACAGAGGTAATTTAGATATCTGAAGGTTAAGATGGCACTAGTATTGGAATAAGAAACAACCACACTTTACCATCCCCCTTATTTAGATATCTGAAGGTTAAGATGGCACTAGTATTGGAATAAGAAACAGCCACACTCTACCACCACCCATTATTTAGATATCTGAAGGTTAAGATGGCACTTGTATTGGAATAAGAAAAAACCAAACTCCACCATCCCCCGTTGTTTCAATATATTAGGGAATAATTAAGAAAATTGTATAGGGCCAAAAATATAACTTATACTGTCAATAATAATATCATAAAATATTATATGATCAAATTTTCAACAACGTTTAAGCAAAATGTTGTAATTCTGAGATCAAAGTTACTGGTTATAAACTTACAAAGGTGTCCCAAAAGTTACTGTGCAGTTAAATATCACGTACTGCATTGCAGTTATTCCTACAAAGAAGGTAATGGGGCAATTATTTGTTAAGGAGGGAAACTTAAGCAATTAACCATATTTGTACAGTTTTTAAAACAAAAAAAGTTTTTGACAAATTAAATTAAATATGCTTTCATTGGAAACATTTCGTTTGTAATCAACACCGTGTCTTGCTACCCGTTTAGTTTACGTGCCTATGTATGAAATATTACGCTATTGGTTTTAGAGGTTAGGGGGATGATATTTATAGAAAGTGCACTCGCATTTAAGTAGAGGAAGAGTGGTAAATCATTTTGAAAAGAAACCTCAGTTCAACCGACCGAGATTTTAACCTCGATCTCCCCGTCATCGGCAGTCTAGACTAATGCGACCTAGACCATGCGGCCACCGAAGCGGGTTTGGTATACAGTTCTAGAAAAAAAAGGGGGGTAGGTAAAGCTTATTTTGATGGTCGTATTAATGTTTTAGGTTTTGCGAGGGCTGGCGATTAATAACAATTATCAACTCAATCCGTATAGATATGATTGATGATGTATTGATGATTCATAATTTATAAAAGACAAGCATTTGTAGACTGGACAGTTTTGGTATTAAAATATGTTTTTGTTACAAGAATGTTTACAGTATAATATACATCCAGTTTTAAGATCCTCTAATTTATTAAAAGCCCCTCTTCAAAAGCTGTATTTTTAATGGACTACTATGTTATTTAGTAGATTTCAGAAATTTCTCTTCCCTAAACAATCTATGTCTTAACTACCTTATCTCTCCTTCCCTCCCTCTCTCTCTCATTCTCTCTCAGTACAATGTTGCCAAACAACCCTGGTCACGCTTGTTATGGCGAGAAAGCAGTGAAGGGTGTTCTTGGAATTTCTCGGTCAGTAAACAAGACAAACAAGGAACGAACTACCAGCAACATCAATAATTCAGCGTTGCAAGATCGGTATACGTACGAGAATAAGAGTGACCGCTCGAAAAGAAGAGAATGACAACACTGTTTCCTCATACTAGGCAGAGTGTCGGAGGTTGTCTATAAATGTGGTATTATTTCCGTGAAACTGTCACTGTGTGTTCAATTTTATCTCTTGACAGTCGAATGCGTGTGATGAAGACGTAGTGGAGTGGTATGAGATGAAATTTAATGTAAGTAAGAGTGAGATAGTGATTGCGACGAGGAAGAGAGAGAGAGAAAGGTGCACGACTCTTGCGTAAGTCGGAGGAGAACAGTTGAAGATGGTGGATAAGAAGAAAGTGGAAGAAACAGAAGAGAAATCGGTGAGAGGGGAGAAAGGAAGTCAAGTATAAGCCTTTTTAAGATGTGTTAGAAGTGTAATTTGGAGCGCGGAAGTGCCTAAGGAGTGTAAAGGAGAGCTCTACAGGATGTGTTATATATGGATATTGACATACGCGAGGAAACGCGGATAGTGAAGGAACAGGACAGAAGAAGAACTCAAGCCTGTGAAATTAAATACCTGAGAAGTACTATAAGAGTTATAAGAATGGATAGGATGAGAAATGAGAGGGAGAAAGGAACAGCCGGCGAGGAATCAGTGCAGGACAGGATAGAGAAGGTACGGCCACGAAAGAAGAAAGGAAGAGAAGTGGTTACCAAAGAGGATGTTGGATATTTAAGTGGGGCGGCAGGAAGCCAATAGTAAGACCAAGGAACGGGTGGCTGTAAACTCTTCATGCTGCTGCTGATGATGATGATGATGATGCGAAATTACTACTATTGATACTTTTGCGATACATAATAGGTTTGAGGGGAAAACAATTAATATCATATGTTTCAGGGAGAGGTAGGGAAACGCCACCCTCCTTTGGATATTTGTTATATCCCTCGTATTGGTCACGCAATTTCTCCGCCGACAAACGGCACGAATAATATCATTACCATATTATTTTACTAAAAGTAAAATCAAAATCGTTAATACCTATTATCTTCTACAAAAAAAATATCCTTTATTGCAACCCATCATATTAATCTGCTGGCCTTTGAATATATTTCCCATTCGCTGATGCCCTTTGATGATTGGGGTGGAGTGAGCTAAAATATGGCTGACGCCATTGATTTTTCTACAGTTTAAACTCATCAATGTACTCGCTATAGTAGATTACTATTTTTCCNGTGAAAGCTGGTTTGTTTGTTTTGTATTATAGTGTCTTACTACCCGTCAAGGTTATACGCATATTTACTAAATACAGTGTGTTATAGACTAGAAAGGTTGAATTTATATTTTAAAAACAACCCTAGTTTGCGTGAAAGTAGAGTGAAAAAAATTTACAAAAAAAACTTAACCTCCAGTAAACCCGATATCCCCAGTGGCGTGTCGTGGAGTATTGCAAGGGAGGCATACCTTGTTTAAACTTTTACCTGTGATATGTTCTCACCCACTTGACCATTCATACATATGTTCTGCTCTGCATGCCTCACATGGGAATATATTCCCCTCGAGACTTGACTAATGACTGACTCTACTGAGGGGTGTAAACAATTCACAAGTACATCTTAAACTAATCCTGCTTACCCTGGCAGCACTACATGACACGACACGACACAACACGACACAACACGACACTGGATCTCCTTCATCACCATCAGTCATCTATTGCGTGAATGCCTTTTAGAGCATTCTAGGTAACCTGGTGGTCTAGGGGTAAGGTGTCAAACTTCTGTGCTGGGGTCCGGGGTTCAATCCTCGGTTCCGACACAGATTTATTTGATTACCAAACCCTTCCTTCACCTCTGACAAGACATCTTGTGAATGTGGGGAATGCTAGGCCTCCACCGTGGTTCGGATTCCACGTAAACTGTAGGTTCTCCATTTCATCTCACAATCACCCTACCATTACACATTAGCGTAAGTGCGTATAACCCGAACGGGTAGTAAGACGGGGTGCTAATAATAATAATAATAATAATAATAATAGAGCATTCTACCACTCAATCCTGTTGGTTGAGGTTTGAGTTATGTTTTCTATTAATAGTTTCCTTAATTTGATTCACTTCAGATGAGACTTTGGAGCGGTCCTGAATATTTTAGTGCCATACTACCCCCACTAATTTATTTAAGACTATCCTACATCACTGAACGATTATTGTTCTACCATTTTCGTGAGAGCTGAGATTAGTACACACGCTACTGCGGTATCTTGGAACTTCTTGTTTGAATCTCATCAGAGGATTTCAAATGGAGATTCCTGAGACATATCACATAGAAAAAAACTTAGGTAAACAACACCTTAGAACACGAGTAGACACCCAGCCCAGTGTATAGAGTGCCATCTAGTATAATGGTTCGATGTCAAGAGGGATTGAATTTGATTCTACCATTTGTAAATTAGTAAATATGTAGTAAATAACTCATTGTTAGAGCTAGTTATCTAGGATGCATACTAATCTGAACAGTGGCAGCTCGTAGCTAAAAACCATAAAAAATGTATTTACTTTAACTTAAATTGTTACAATTCAAGCTTGATCTATTCATTTAAAAGTGAAATCTATTCTTCTTGTTTTAATTTGCGCAAAAAGTTCAATAATTTTCTCTTTGATCTCTAGATGACAATTGAGGAAATTTTTCTCCATGTAAAGTACTGCAAGCGCATTTAGTCTTTCTATTAAATAAAAGAACAAAAAAAAATTAATTAAATAAAATAGCTGGAAGAAGAATAGTAATCTAATTCTAAGCACAACGCACGCCGAGTAAAAAAAAAACTTCCTTTTGCCATCACGTCAGAGCCGGCACTGCGATAGCAATAGTGCTCCTTCTACCTGGCAGTCCCCACCTTCCTCCCCACACCTCCTATGTGCGCATGCGCTCAACAGTTATACACCACGTCACTGGCACTGTGAAGCGCACAGTTCCAGACAAAGATTTTTTTTTTCTTTTTTATAAACTGGGAGATGGCTACTGAAATACTGACATTAAGCTCAAGGAATATATATTGTACTACAAAAATAAATAAAGAATTAAAGAAAAAAGGAAACATTATATTGAATGTTATCGATGATATCAAGTAGAAATAGGGGGTGCTGCAGTTCCGCAGTGCCTATACACGAGCCGCCACTGGATCTGAATTAAGTTAAACTAAATTTTGTGTGACGGTTTAATATGAAAATTCACGTTAAATATACAAATAAAAGGCAATGATTTGATTTGACAGCCATTTGGCGTTTTGTAAAAAGTAATTTAATTGAGAAACTATCATCATTAGTATCGTGAATTATTTAATTATTATCATCACCTATATTAATAGTTATATTTATTTGTAGTTTTACTTCAATAAACATATACATGATCATTAATTGTTTTAGTAGATTTTAAGCTTACATATTTGGTTTATAAATGCTAACATATCGTGTGGTGATTAGAAACATAATACTACAAATAACTCTTCAATGGTAAAGCTTCAGAAACCATCAATTCAGTGAAATACGATATGAATTATTTGAATAGCTTGTTTTGCCGATAAATGCGGGCTTTTTTGCAATACAGCGCTAAGTGACAAACATTTCTAAAACAAGCTAAACCTAATTACCTTTACATTTTATTTGTTTTAAATATAATTGGTAGATGATACAAGTTTTAACCAAACGATTTAATTTAAACACTTAATCTTGATGGCCGTTAAGGTATTATGGTAATTATTTTGAAATGCCATCAAATTTATTTATTTTTTCCCATTCAATAGCACTTATGCCTTTCTTGATTTGAATTAACTAAATAGGTCAGTTTATCACGTGTTTCCATACGACGATAAAATAATGATAATTTGAAATCGAACCAAATAGGTTGACAAACGATGGGTATATAGGTGGTAGGTATCACACATAAATCATCGTCTGCAAGGAGTGAATGAACGATAGTAGAGATAAATATCAAATTCGTTAAATCAAAACTAATGTTTAAACACTAAAACTGTTAAAGTTACATACATATATACATACACACATGAATGTATACAAAGAGGAGATGCGGGTATTATAGAATAGTCGGGCAATACGGAATACCCTTGTTTCTCATATGTTAAGTGTCACAATCTATCTTTAACTATTTCAACCATCACAGAAAACAATTTCGAACAGCTAGTGACTTGGACAAATCAACTGATTGTTTTGTGAGAGACGATTGTTTGTTTTGGCTGTCACAAAAACTTTAGCAGGCTAGTGTGTATCGTGCTATATTTCTTTACTCTACCGTTCTTATTAATTCTAATCAAAAGAGTTGACCTGGTGGTCTAGGGGTGAGGTGTCAAACTTCTATGCTGGCGGCCGGGGTTCAATCCTCGGTCCCGGCACAGATTTATCTGATTACCAAACCCTTCCTCCACCTCTGACAAGACATCTTGTGAATGTGGGGAATGTCAGGCCTCCACCGTGGTTCGGATTCCACGTTAAACTGTAGGTCCTCCATTTCATCTCACAATCACCCTACCATTACACATTAGCGTAAGTGCGTATAACCCGAACGGGTAGTAAGACGAGGTGCTAATAATAATAATACATACATACATACATACATACATACATACTGGANCACAATCACCCTACCATTACACATTAGCGTAAGTGCGTATAACCCGAACGGGTAGTAAGACGAGGTGCTAATAATAATAATACATACATATACATACATACAGACAAACTTACATATATATGCATGTATAATTTTTTAATACCAAAACTGCTTTAGTTAAAATGTTGTAATTTGATAAAAATTATTTATTTATTGTTGATATTATGAAAATGAATTCACTCAAAGTACAATTTAATGAAAAGCTAAAATTTAACAAATGAAATATATTATTATTTAAATTACTTTTTTATTAGTAATGTTTATCACCGAGGCTATTACTAAATATATTTAAGCTGGAGGGATAGGGAGGGTAGTTTAATTAAATTACACCCTCATTAGCGTAAAGAAAGTATGAAAAAACCACCCTTAGTACACACCTCAGAGATTCTAACCTTGACCCTCGCGTCACCGGCAATCCAGTTTACAGTGAACTTGACGTATTAGACCGCGTGATGACAGGTGATGAGTTCTTGTATTAAAGTGTGGTGTATTAATATAATATATCATGTGTTCTGTTAATTTTATCTTTTTAACTTTACAATATTTTGGTCAATCTAGTTATTTTTATTATAAAGTTAGACATGATGACTTTACAATAAGCCAGCTGTATCTCAATATTTAATTATTTTTTATTTTTTATTATGGCTTGTACCAAAATGTAGTATAAAGATACCAACATGGATTTGTACTATATAGAAAAATTATTATTTTTATTTGAAAATATTTTGTAAAAACATATTATTTTCAACGATGTTTAAAGTAAACATTCGTAATTCTGTGATTAAATTTATAATTTATTTGAGGAATTTTTATATGGTTTTGAAGCGGCAAACTTAATTCTCTTTTAAAAAAAGACAGAGTATGAAGAGTGTTATCCACATTATGATGGCACCCTTTATAATTTAATATGATGATCAATTTTTTGAAATTGATATTTTTTAGCATCACTTCTTCCTACTTGTTCGGTTTATACGCTCATGTATTAATTATGCTAACGGTTTTTAGGGATAGGGAAGGTTAAATTCGGAGGAAGTGTGCACGCATTTATGTGGAGAGAGAGAGTAAGTGGAAAAGTATTTTAGAAAAAAACCTCCACAGTCAAACCTCGATCTCTCCGTCATTGATAGTCTAGTCTACTGTGATAAAAGCGCGTAAGCCCATGCGGCCACCGAAACGTGTTTGAGATTAATTAAAATATACAACTTTCTAAATCACCTTGGTATTTAGCGTAGTAGTTAAGTAATATCTCTAAATTCTACGATCAGTGAAGGGTTAATCTTCCCGGGATTGCCTCCTAAAATAGTAATAAACAGTAGCTAACATTTATCAAGGGGAACAAAGCAAGGACCGGGGGATTACAAGTCCTACGCTTCGTTCTAATAGACTTAGGAACAAGCTCTGTCGAGTTCTCTGTGTCTCTTAATTAAACGACACAGCAGACAACATCCCAAAGTACACCACCAGGACTTGTAACCGTTTTGTTACTTTATGCATACACACACACACACACAAAAAACAACGCCTTTTCATATTGGAGGAGGGGGTAGGTGGTGGAAAGAGGGGGAGGGGGTCATACTACCACAGTCGACCGGACAAAAGTTCCAATTAGATTACGAGGGTGACCCTAACAATGCGACTAGATATAGGATCGAGTTTCCGTCGCTTTACTCGACCTGTGATCAGTTGGGGTTGTTTTTTTTTTACTTGCTCTGTACTTGCGTTAATACATTAGAGTAAATTAAGTCTTGGAACCACAAAACACGCACAAAAACACACAAAAGAAATATCCGGTGTAGAACATGGTATTTCATCACAAAGTTTACTACCGTATATCTAGAACGTATCCAGCAAAAACATAAATGAAACTTCGGAAGCAATACACTTTTTTTTAAAAAACGATGTATGTTATAACAACGAATTAAGTTTCTTTTCCCCCCCGGAGGGGTTAAACACAAAGTTGGCTTCAGCACACAGTTAAAATATTCACGTAGCTTAGAACAACAAACGTATTATTTTTATTTAAATATTTACCAAAGGTTTCTACTAAAGTCGCGATATTTTAAAGGGTATATACGATATTCAAATGCTTACTTCAATTAAAAGGTTTTGCTAAACTTGCATTTTCGAGTTTTCAACTAGTATAAAATAAAATAAAGATTGTTTAAAGCAATCTTTTCTCGGATATAAATATTCATTGCGGCCTTACTGTGAATAGAATCTACATGCTAAAGGAGTATTTAAAAAATATTATTATATATATTTGTGTTAGTCTTTTATAAATAATTGTTTTGTTTTTTAATTTCATCTTTGGTAATAGATAAAGCAGCTTATGGTCTATTCTGAGAGCAAATATGTTTTTGACGTGTAACTGTTATTACTTTTCTTTCTTTTTATTTAGCACAGCGTTCGTGTTGTACGCCTATGTACTAATTAAGCCAATGTGTTACGGATGAGTAAGGTTATATTTAGAGGAATTGTACCAGCATTTTTCGTGGAGGTAGGGTGGAAAACCATCTTGGAAAAACAGACCCCAACACACCCGATCTGGGATTCGAAAACCCTAGATACCAAGTTTTATCCTGATCGGTAAAATGTTTTTGGCTCTAGCCCGAGGTACAGACAGACAGACGGCGTCGCAAAAAAACACTTTCTCGGTTTCATGGGGTCAGGAAACGTCGGCATTTATCAAAATCTCGAGTTCAATATTTTGACGATCACAATTCTTCTCTCGCCGAGGGATAGAGATAAATTAAAAATATATATATAAAATGCTGAGTGTTTTATGAAAGTCCCGATACGTGCATATTTCATAATAGGCTACAGGTTTAGGAGAATAAATAAACTCTTTATCTGTCAGTAGATTTTGGAAGAGTCTACCAACCAATGATATACTTTATATAAAAGTATTGAAAGCAAACTGGATCGGACACATCCTTAGGAGGAACTGTCTTCTGCATAACCTCAGAGAAGGAAAGGTTGAGGTAAAGAGGAGCTTAGGAAGGAGGAGGATTCAAATATTGGATGATTGAAGGAAAGAATAGCATCCTGGGAGCTGAAGGAGGAGGCAGAGGACAGGGTGCATTGGCGGTCTAAGTTTCACTGACAAAAGCCTGTCGTAAGACAGAACACCTAATTATAATTATTATAATAATGTGTACGTATGTCCAGATTACTTGGGATGTAAAATGTCGGACAACCCTGGTCCACAGTTCGATACCGATATTCCTTGAAGTGGTAGTTTTGAGATATTTAAACAAAAGGAGCCAATAATTGTTCCTGTTCCTGTTCCTGTTCACTTTCACTCAATGCTATATTCGACCCTTTATATTTTCATGAAAAAATCTGAACTATTTTTGTATTTTTCCTATTAACACTTGAGTGCTCACCTTATTTTTCTCTACACTTTGTCGTGGGTTTTTTTCCTATGGCGTTCTCCAGTTAACGAGAGACAAGCGTCCACCTGTAACTTTTTCTACGGGAATCGAGCAAGTATGAAAAGGTTTTGGTAGGAATAAACTTTCATTAAATACAAAATACAGGATGATCCACTCGGGACTACACTTATTATGTGGAATGTAAGATGAACGTGAAATACCAACTGACTGGTTCTTTATTTCACGACAGTCCTATTTGCCATGGACAATGTATGTTTTACATGATTCATACATAATATGTGACTTTCCAACCTTCAGATAATTAAAAAGAAAAAAATATGTGTTCAATCCCTTGTGAATCACTCTGTATTTGTTTTCTGTCAAACTTGATAAAATTGACTATATTATTATATACTATATCTTATAGGTATTGATAATATGTGTAAACGTGATAGCTAATGATCATATGAGTCGACGTATGAATACGTTAAAGTGGATCTGGTAGCCTATTTTAGTTGTCTGAAAAAGTTCTTCCTTTGAATATTGGACTGTCACTTTATGGTGTCCCATCTTATCCATTCTTCCGCGCCAACAAGAACAGATGGATCACGGAAACCGTAGATGGCGCTAGCTACCGGACAGGTTTTTCGGAGAAACCATACGTTTGGAAATATCAGTTTTCTCGAGAACTAGTGAAACTTTTATGTTAATATTTTCAACACCTCTTCCAAAATAATGTATCGATGTTTATTAATTGTTACATTTTTTATTTTTTGTTATGAAGCCGGCAGATTTCTATATAAAAATGTTCATTTTATCGATATTTGATCTGTTAAAACTTTAGAGGAGGTATTTATATAAAAAGTATAATTTAATCAACATAATTCTATTCTTTAACAAACTGTTTCTGAAAATAAAATTGCAAAACAATAAAAATTCTTGTTCCCATGGTTCTGCATTTCCACACCAAATGAAAAGGGCCAATCGCCTTGAAGAGTACAAGAAAGGCCCTTGAGAATAACTTTGCACATTAACAGTGTTGGATAATTAACTACCCGCGCGTGGCCTAAATAGAGGACAGCTACCCAGACCAGAATGGAATCGTTTCACATACACTTCCTATTGTTTGGGTTAGAAATAGACTTTTAATAACTAGACGGTCATCGAGCACAGCGCTATGCAGTGGCTTTAAGTATTTGTAAGAAGGCCTTTGTTTGGAACATTATTTTTGGTCATACGGAATCGGCCTTTCAGGGAGACCCAGTGTGAAACGAGTGTTTGAACTTTTTGAAGAATAGTCCCATGAAAACCCACCCATAAAGCGAACAGTGTTGATGTTAATAAGGAAATGTAAGGAATGCCAGGCCTTCACCGTTGTTCGGATTCCACGTTAAACTGTAGGTCCTTCATTTCACCCCACCATTACACATTAGCGTAAGTGCGTATAGCCCGAACGGGTAGTAAGACGCAGTGCTAATAATAGTAATAATAGTAATAATAATAATAATAATAATAATAATAATAAGGAAATGTAGAAAAAGTTGATCAATTAGTTGTCAACTAAAACATCGTTACGGATGAAAACACTCGTCCACAGTCGATGAGCGTGCTCGACAAGATTCTGCGATCAGCGAAGAAAAGTCAGCGACGGGTTGGGAAAGAGCTCGGTATGAAGAGAACGTCTGTTCTGACACTTGTTCGTGAATTATGAGCATACTTTTAGGGCATTTTGATGGAAGGCGTCTGCAGCGATCCATCGCCTCGTGATGTTGCCCTGCTGAAAATAAACATTCAATTTCACGGGATACAAATGCGGCAATGTTTGTACACCTCCAGCGCGTATATGAAACATGTGTGGAGTTGAATGGTTCATATCTAGATCATGTTCTTTTATTGATACAGGTAGAACCTTTTATTTATTTTTTAAACCTTGATTTTGTGTTTGAGTTAATTTATACTTTATGGCCGGTATACTTTTAAATATTGTTAATAAATATAGTGTGCTATAATTCAATATACTTTATTTCCGACCATACTGCGTATAGATACAGACACAGGATGTTCGGATTCGGAAACTCAAAGCCCAAACTTCACACATAGCTTGTCTGAACCAAAAGTAATACAAAATCTCTTACACTTACATCCTTAAAACTATGCTAATAGCATTAAATTGTGTTCAAAGTTTCGGCGTACAGCGCTGGGAGAGCAAAGCTGTGCAAGCATGCGTGTATAATAAGTTGCACAGGAGCTAGGTGCTGCACATGTAATAATGGCAAGCACTTTGTGATGTAGGACCGTTAATGATAAGCCTCAAGAAGTATACCCATTTCTAGAAGGACTGGTGTGTTGTTTACTATTAACTGTGGTATGTTCTGCTGCCGTGCTCCGAGATGTCGAGGTGTGTAGTGCCGCGCGCATAGCTCCTATGCAACCTGTTGTACACGCATTCCTGAACAGCTTTGCTCTCCCGGCGTTCTACACTGAAACTTTGAACACAATTTAATGGTATTGTCATAGTTTTCCGGATGTAAGTGTACAGGGATTCTGTATTAGTTTTGGTTAAAACAACATCTTGTGAATGTGAGGAATGCCAGGCCTCCACCGTGGTTCGGATTCCACGTTAAACTGTAGGTCCTCCATTTCATCTC
>CABFOV010008167.1:0-12160 GCA_902141375.1 Timema poppense
CCGGTTAATTGGGGCCTATGTAGATGTAGTTGTAGTTGTGATGACCACTTACGTCTTTTCTTCCGTTTATCCTTTAGATTTTCAAACTGAATATTTTATTTTGATAAAACTCACACAATCTACTGCGGTGTTAAAGACTGACATCGTTGTTACCTAAGTATAAACGACATTGAAATGTGCAGCACAAACGAGGCATTCCTCGCGCGTCCTCGCGTGGCGTTCATGAAATGTCTGCTTGTGAGTCTTCTTTCTACCGCATCTGGCCCCGCGCCGCCTCCGCCTGTAGAGTGTACGCCGTTTAATGCATCTTGGATCATCGCGAGTCATTTTTGACGCGGTGATTTCTAGGTTTCAGCGACACACTATTCAGATCTCGACGACATAAATATCGTGCGACAGAGTATATAAGCACTAATTCATTGTCTCCCGTGTATTTAGAAAACGCGCGTCACCGTGTTAAGCGTTCCGAAACACCTGAACAAAAAGAGCCCTAAATCTTGATCAGTAGAAACATTGTGTCAGATTTCGTGTTTGACGTTTATTTTTCCTTTATCAAGTTTGAAACTACAGAATAAGAATTAAAAGTGTGAATATTTGTGTGTAAAATAAGGATACAGTTCAATATTTCAACCATGGGTTCTTTGTTTAAGAAAAACATGATATGGATAGAGACCATTCCTAATGGATACAATTCACGATTATTGTGGATATATTTTATGTGTTGTAATTGGTGTTGGTTGTTTTCAGGATAACAGATTGTAGGCAGTTCAGTCATCTGTGTAATGATCATCAATCTTGTATGGAGTTAACCTATAATACATTCACAACCTTATTTTACTTGGATGACAGCTCAAAAAGACACTAGAAATAATCCCTAATACATCCCTACGCCCATAGCTGACATCTGTCACTTTGTAAAAATGTAATGTAAACGTATGGTAATGTATGAATGTGATAGTTGACCACAGTGATTTAGGCCAATTTTATTTACATATTTATTTGAGGTCGGACACAAAGTTTATTTATAGTTTTATTCCACTTAAAAAAATTATTACTCACACAATTCTCACAAAAGGTCTAACTACATAGCTTAAAAATGTCGATTGAGTAATTTAAACTATGTGATTGAACCTGACGGAAGCAATTTCGTTACAATGATGGACCCCCGTAGTGAATAAAAATATTTTATTCAGTTGAATATTTCGTAATACGATAAAATAGTCATAAAATAATTTATTATAGTTATAAAAAATGATAAGTGTGTCTTCATTTCCAAGTAAATACGATACCTTTATCAAAAGGTATTAATATATGCACTATATTACACATCATAGATAATATTCCAAAACCAAGAATAAGTATTTTAATTACGTTTAGAAGATTGTTTCGGATTGGGCAAAAAGAAATTATTAAAAGTTATGAAACAGTGTAAGAAAACTTATGTTAATGTTATTTTAAATATAAAACTAACATGTAATTAAAAAACTTAACATCTATAACTAAACAGTGATATTTTACATGTGTTGGCAACTTTAAACCTAAACATATGATTTTTGTGCTGTCATCCAGGTATAAACCTATCATGAACAGACTTTAAGTTCTGGAGCTCTAGTATTATTGTATCAGAGTTTATATCTAACTAAACAAATATTTAAAACAAACCTTTTTGTAAATGTCGTATAACAAGCTAGTTAAGGTCATTCGGCATTCGCAGCAAAATTTTAACAACATTTAAATAATGAATTAATTTGACCAAACAATTACATTTTGCTAATAATATGAGGTCAAACTTTTATGCTTTCTGTACACTATTGATAGGTTAAATTACCAAATTAATGTACGGGGTTGAAATGTAGTGTAATTAGAAATTCATTTTAGGTGAAACAATAACATTTATATAATACTAGCTTGGATTAACCAACTTTGCTCGGGAGAAATGGTTTAGGGTAACAATAGGAAAAGGTTAGTAAAGGATGAAAAAAGTGAATCTAATAAAAAAAAAAAAGTTCGGTAAAAAGGGCTTTAAGGTAAATGGTGTATTACGTTGCGGTAAAAAGGGTATAGATTCCAAAAGGTGACGAAGGTGTAAACATTAATATAAATTAATATTTTTTAGCATATTTTTACCATTTTTAAGTCACCCCTATTCCTTCATTTACAATTGTTACCCCTTTTTGCACTATTCGCCTTTTTTAACCTCCTAAATCGTTCTTCACTTTTTGCTCTCTTGGTCCTTTTCCCCATATTTTCTCCTATTATCCCTCGAACCCAGTTTACACTTTAAGCATTTTATGCCGTTTTGCAGTTTTATAATTTTAATACCATTTCTGCCTTTTTATCTTTTAAACTATTTTCCTATAAATCACGTTTTACCATTTAGATCCTTTTTATACTTTTTACTTACTATCTATATCCTTTTAAAAAAACTCTTTGGATTTACCCTTTTTGTACTGTTTATACCTTTTTTCGTATGAAGTACCAGGCTTAAGCCGGGATAAATATTTTATTGTAAAAAGGTTTAAATTGCAAAAAGAATAGATTTTAAATCTAGTTAAAACTTTTTTTTAAAGTGCAAGTAATAAGGGAAATAAGTATAAATATATAAGTATTTCCAGATATTTATATTTCACTCTTATTATTTTTAATTCTGCAGTAAGTTGACAACATCGGAACTGTCACTATATTAAATTAAAATAATAGATAAATATTTTCCAAGAACATTAACTGAAGAAAGCTTGTTGTGTTATTTATAAGTATGTATGTAAGATTATGTGTATCTATGTTTGCGTATGTCCGGCTGAATGTTTGTATTTGTTTACTAGCAATCCCGCACAGCGTTGTCCGTGATACACTGTGGTATAAGAATCAGCCCCATAGTGCTCAATTTCAAATGGAAACGTTATCTCTGATACGTAATTCTAAACCAGATAATTATAGTTACGGAAATAAGGCAACTTTAAACCGAGACGATAAATCTTCTTTATTCCCTATCCCGTGGGAATTTCTAAAAATCCGGCCTTATTACTTGTCTAAGTCATAAACGGAATCTATGTGCAAAATTCAGCTTTCCATGTCCAAGGGTTTGGCTGGTCGTGTATATAACAAGAAATAAGGCAACTTTAAGGCGAAAATATAAATTATCTTTATTCCCTATATCTTGGGAATTCCGAAAAACCCTGAAAGTAAAGATTAGTGATTATAATTACCTACTTATATGCCAAATTTGAAATCTCTGAAAATTATTGTTAAGGAAATAAGGCAACTTTAAAGTGAAAATACAAATCCTCTATATTCACATTCCCGCGGGAATTTCAAAAATTCGGCCTTATTATTTGTCTACATCATAAGGGATCCTCTGTGCACAATTTCAGCTTTCTAGTTCCAAGGGTTTGGGCTGGGCGTTGATGAGTCTTTCAATGAGTAAGTATTTTTATTTTTATAAACATATCGATCTATTAATGTGTGCGTGTTTGTTTGTCTATATATGTCTAGATGTTTGGTTACGGTAGTTACTACATGTTGCATGTTATGAAACCGATCAATCACGTGATGTCACCTTCCCACTTTACTATTTAATAGCGTGTCTAACTTTGTTTATGGAAACGAGGTTGTTTCACAACTGTTAACGGTATTGGAATAATCAAAACAAGTCAAAGAAGATTAAAATAAATTTTATTTCAATTCACCTTTTAAAAAACATAGCACACATGGATGTAGAGTTATATGAATAGTTTAATCCAACACTTGCAAGTAGACATTAGAAACACGACAATACTGTTAGAAACTAGGAAATCTGTGTAAAAGGACTCTCGTATGAACAAACATACAATGGTTTTAATCCACATGGGGGTCGAACTGGCACTAGTTAGAGAGAAACTCAATTTCTGTTTTACCCGTTTCGGTGGTCGGAGGGTCTAAACTCTAAAGAATCAATTTTTTGCAATAGACTGAACTAGCTATGGCGAGAAGATCATGAGTGAATCCCGATGGGGTGAAATGGGGGTTGTTACCCCTAATGGTTGACCATTCTCTGTGCATGCAAGTTAATCTAAATTCAATTAAATTAAAACCTAGCACGTTAGCATAATTAGTCCGTATGCTTGTAAAATGAAGAGTAGTTGGACGCTGTACCAAAATATTTATTTTAAATGATAAATGCTATTAAATATCGTCAGAGATGAGTTTTCGCGTGCAATTTGATCATAAGGATCATTGAAAGGTATTGTAAGAACCAACTTGAAAAATCAAACATTGTTAGTAGTATTTATTGTTCCAATTGGAGGAAAATCAGATGATAGGTAATAATTAAGCTAGATTCACTATAGCACACAAAATAATTAAGTAATCTAAAGGTAGGGGTGTTTAGATTCATAACAACACTATTTGGGAACTAGTGTTTGAGTATAGGACAATAATTACTACAAATCTAAAAGTCTTTGAGTACATACACCACTCCCAATCTATACAAGAATGTTTGAATGAACAACAATGATAATTAAATACAATATAGGTTATAAGCCAAAGTAGTGTAAATAAAAAATTTAATGATCCGCACACGAGTAATACACCACATTGTTTAACTTAAAACAATTGGAATTTTTTTGTTTTGTTTTGACATGACTGTGAAAACTACAACGTTCAAATGTTCCAAACAAATTTTTGTCAAATTTATTATGAGTATATTATTAAAATATTTGAATGTTTTTAAAATATGGTGTAATCTAATTTCATAATTACTATGGATCGTTTACAAGAGTTCAGTAATCATAAAATGGTAATAAAATTAATTAATATAGTGTATTTAATATTTATTACATAAACATGTTTAGCTAAGTTGTTGTGCACTAGAGTGCTTTAACAAGGTTATTCGTATCTAGGTATCAATATTAAACATATGTTTGAAAGATAATATATAAAGTAAAACCACGCCACCACATCGTCATGTTTAATAAATGCTTTAGGAAAACCACAAACATATTTTAAATTTGTTATAAGCGAAAAACTAATATAAATCTTGTTCTTCAAGTTTCTATGGTGGATGTTATTATAATTGGTTTGATTGCAATGATTTAATAAATTGCCTTAAAATATAAATGTGGTAGTCTCAAAACTTGTCTATATAGTCTATTTGGTATTTATGGTGTTGAGAAATTAAAAATAAATTAGATAAATAATATATACTAGTTAGAATAACTAATACATTCTCAATGTTTTAAGAAATTGATTGTGCATACCATGTTAACCAACCAAGTGATTAACGATACAAACACATTATTGTAAACAATAAGTTGCATATTTAAACCAAGAGCTGGGCATTAAGATTTCAATCTCGTAAGAATATCTTGACGTAGAGTTTATAATATAGCAATTCTATTACAAAGCACAATAAACTCAAAATCAAACCTAGAAAACAAATGTAAAATGGCAGTTGAAGATGCTTCAAACTGAGTATTTTCAAAGCTGGCTCCTGCTGGACTCTACTAGATTCGATCCACGCTGTAAATGTAACATCGTCCTTCCATTTATTCCTGAGACCAGCTTCCTTGATCCTTGCGACCAAAGAGTTGAACCTTTCAACGTAGGGAGAGTTGTAAGGAAGTCTGAATACAAATGGACTGATGACGATACAGTCGCTAAGAATGTGTAGCAATGGGCTTCCCTCCCTAATAAACTCGGGTTTATTTAAATCATAAAGGCCATGAGTATCACTTGCTAGAACACTTAAATTTTTATGAAATGCAGCCATCTCATACGCCTGGTGATAAGAAGATAATATAAAGTACCGTTCCCCTGATAAATTAATCGACTTGGCCATGTCAGAGTTACTGACTGCGCCCGACACCATACGACTTGAAGTGCTCACTTTGTTTACATCTAGGACTATTGCTATTGATAAATCGGAGCTAGCCCATTCTTTAACACTATCTATATCCTTGTAATACTTAGGGATGGCCATATAGCTCGTCAAGGAGCCCTGGTAAGCGTTATTCATCACCAAACCTAACAAAAGACACATCAAAATATAAATCTTATTAGAAAGGTTAGTGCATGGATATTCAACGGTACCCATAACAAGAAGTCTTAGAGATTCCAAAATAGAACTGTAGTTGTATGATGTTGGTGGTGAACTGAACCGTTTCATCAACATTCTGAATAAAGCTGCAAACATGAAAGTTAGGAAGTAAAGCCGCCAAACGTCATTTGTGAATGGTAAAATAAAGTTCATATAAACGGGAATCAGCCCAGCTTTCGGCACAATTACAGAGTAGCATATTTTGTCATGGGGATATAATATTGCTTTCAGGTTGGAAAATATTAGTCCCTTAGAAACACCATCAAAATCAGGAACCTCATACTTGAAGTTTTCTTCAGCAGTTTCCTTTTCGTTGTCGTAAGGATACACCCATTCTGGGTTGTTTTCCACAGGATGGAACATAACAGGACTTGCCTTCATTTGTTTCAACATGGTTGAAACTGTGAATCCGTCTGGACCTTCGTAGTGAGTCTCTCCATTTGTGTCATTAATTTCGAAACAAATGGGAGGTCTGTTGATCAATGATACTTTTATAGGATAGCCATGAATGTTGATTAACTTATCTGGGTATATATTAAGTTTTCCATCCCTCAATTTTTCTGACGAAAAGTGTTTGGCCCTGGCCGGACTCAGGAAAGGGTTTAAAT
This sequence comes from Timema poppense, assembly GCA_902141375.1. NCBI lineage: Eukaryota > Metazoa > Arthropoda > Insecta > Phasmatodea > Timematidae > Timema > Timema poppense. The sequence goes on from CABFOV010008167.1 coordinate 6,682, forward strand.
AGGAAACTGTGACATTTTCGTCTCCTGGTTCCGTGGAATTCTCAGTGGAAGTCACGTGAACAACTGCCAAGTTCAGGACATTATACTTGTCCCAGCAACTCTCTAACATCAGTTCCACATTCCGAGGATTTTGTGGAACATTTGAAATTATAACCCTCATGAACATACCTAGAACGTTCCATGAGCTACTTTCTTTTATATCGCACAGTTGGTCCAAATGGCAGGAGCTGAGTGATTTGTTAGAAAAGTAAATCATTCCTTCAATTTTGTTCAAAGAGTCAAATATCAAACTAAGATCTTCACAGTATTCATTTTTTCTCAAATGAATCAAAGGTACAGACATGTTTTTATTAATTAAACTTGATGTGCCTGTGACAATTTGAATATCTGAGTAACCATCTTCTAGCACCATAATATAGCGAAGATGGCGTTTGAAAAAGTAGCTCAAGATATTTGAATTAAAATTATACAAGCTATTTGATTGATGGCTTAAATATTTCATTGAACTCAACAGTGTAGCACCCACATTTTCTTTTAACGTGAAAAAACCCACTAAATATAAAGTAATTATTTTATTTGCTTTCATTGTAATTTTTTACTGTAAAAATAATCCTAAAAGTTGTTGACTACCATAAACTAGATTTTTATTTAAATATTTGAATTATATTTTTAGAATTACTGGTGAGAGATAAAGAAACTATGTTAGAAAAATAACATACTTTTACAAGAGTTATATTTTTTATTTAGTAATAATTTAATTCAAATCTAAAGAATCTAACCACATTCACCCTTAATTGAAAATGCCTATTAACCTAAATTAATTAATATAGTTATTTTTTGTAAACAAAACGCAGATCATTGTTGGTGTATATTTCTAAACTAAACAGTTTTTCCTCAATGAATCAACACACTTTCTTGAAGTTGGATTAATATACATGTTATTTTATATTATATATTTTTGTGTACTTCAAATACTATTATAATACAGCCAGCAAAGAAATATAATACAATATAATATTAATAACTTAAAATACGATGGAGGTTAATTCACTAATACTTGAGAGTACAAATGACAACTGAATCAAATATTTTCTTTATTCTAAACCATAGCACTTTGTTGAATCAATAAATAGCTCTCTAATTAATAAGCTAATGGAATATTGTTGCTTCACGACCAAAATGGATGGCGGTAAATATATAGGTGTTTTTTTTATTAAAAGTAAAATATGTTAATTTTATAGTGCCTAGAATTGCGTATCTTTTTGTTTTTGCCTATTTAATAATAATAGCCTTAATTGTGCCTATTTTATGAATTATGAATAAAGAAACTATTGTGCCTATTTCGGCCTTATTATTTATTTTGCTGAAAAGGAGTCTTGTTTAGAGACATGAAAGTTTTGGTTTGAAAGGTTTAGTGGAGGGGGAGGGGAACATATGACTTGGCCTGACCTTGACAGACTATGTTTAGAACTTCACGCTCAATAATAAGGGTTATTAATATGGGATTGAGTAGAGGGATGGGAGAGGGTGGTGTGACGTGGTCCAACAGCCTTAGCCTGACTGACGTGGGGATTCGAATAGTTTACCACGTGATTGTGTCTTTTAGAGTCAACTTCTGTCTTTGTGGGTTTGTTTACTGATTTTTTTGTAACACTTCTTGTGTTAATTGTGGTGGAAATGCAGAAGAAGAAAAAAAGAAAAAGCGCTTTATTTAAGCAATGGATAGGTAGTGATACTTATTTCACGACAGATGGAAAAATCATCTTCTGCCAACCGTGTACCAAAGAGGCGAGTTTAATATCCATATCATTAAATTTAATAATTGGATTCAAAATCGGTTTGCAATATTTGAAAAATAAATATCCTTCCATTTATTATTTGCTTTAAAATAAACAGCATTGGCTATCCATAGGTTTTTAAAATACAAGTAAACTACTTTTAAACTCTTTCATGGATTTATGATTTATACTATCTGATGTATATTTTAACGGCTTTAGGGCTACTTTAGAATAGTTAGAATTTATAAATTACTGTTGGTAAAATTACAAATTATTTAAAAAAATTCACGTATTTTAGGTAAAATGTGACAAGAAATATCATTTAGACCAACACAAACAAACAGCGATGCACTGCAAAAGTAAAAAACAAAAAAACTGGCATGCAAATTTTAATTTCGCAAGTTGTATTTCCTGACAATTGTGGACAATTTTACTCTGAATTGTGCGCTGCGATGGTAGCCGCGAATATACCATGTATGAAGCTAAACAATCCCATTTTAAAAGGTTTCCTCGGTAAATTTAATTCCACAGGACCCAGTTCTTCACACTTGATTGCCTCAAGAGTGCTTGAAGTCGCTAACAGCTCGACAATTGCCAGAGTTGTTCGCGATTCTCTGCGTAAGTTGGATTTATATAAGTTTTTACATTCGGAACTTTATCCTTTGTAATTCTGTGAGACTAAATATGTATTTAATTGTTCTGTTACAGGAGTGCTTTGGGCGTCAGAAAACAATGACGAGAAGTTTATGGTGCTGCTGACAGATAGTGCAGCATATATGCTAAAAGCTGAGGCAAGTTTGAAGGTGTTCTACCCAAAACTAATTCACGTTACCTGCCTAGCACACGCTGTTCACAGAGTCGCAGAACACATTCCTGCACAGTTCTCAAATATAAATGCTATAATTTCATCTGTAAAAAAAAAAGTATTTCTGAAAGCTCCTTCGCGCATAGCAACAGTTAGGGGAAAATTGCCGAAAACACCTCTTCCACCACAATTAGTTTTAACACGTTGGGGTACCTGGTTACAAGTGGCAGTGTACTATGCTGACCACATGAACAAAATTCAAAGGGTATGTGTATATTTTTAAGAAAACAATTTTTCTATTTTTTAGAGCTTGATACTTAAATAATTTTTCCTATAATTCTATTATAGCCTCTTAATTTAGTTCAGATATTATATAATAAATTGATTCTCAATAATTTCAGGTAATTCAAACATTTGATGAAGAGGATGCTGTGTCAATAAGAGAGGCGAAGGTTGCTACATCTTCTAGCACTCTTGTGTCTGATTTGGCCTATGTAAAGAGCTATTTCGGCAACCTTCCTGGAGTTATCGTGTCACTGGAAGCCAGGAATCTATCTGCCTCTAATAGAATAAGTGAAGATAATGCAAACAATACAAGAAGGCGTGAAGCAAACCCCTGGATATGTTGCCTCGTCAGTCGAAACAAAACTTGAACAAGTACTACAACGAAATCCCGGGTGGAGAACAATGGTAGCAGTATCTGACATCTTGAGAGGACAAAGCACGCCATTGCAGGAGATAAGTTTAAACTCTTCAGAATTGTCAAATTAAAATTTTTGTCTCTTGACATCGTGTAAAGTTGAGAGAAGCTTTTCAAACTATAAAAATATTCTATCAGAACACAGAACAAATTTCACTTTTGAAAATCTAGAAAAGTATATAGTTATTCAGATCAATGTAAGTTGCTTGTAGATCATATATAGTAAGTAGATTGTAGTAAAATAAATTTTACATTAATTATTGTGTGCCTGTTTTTTAAAGTTGCTAAATCCTAAATTTTTAACGCCGATTTTCCTGCCTAATTTTAACATTTTTGGTACCTATGAATCCGGTCCCTACTTATAACATGGCTAAGAAAACGTCTAAATATAATAAACAACAAAAAGATCAATTGATTTTAAAATATTTGGTAGTAGAATGTTCTCTCACAGTTATATTTTTAGTCAATTTACTGTAATTTTAGATACTTCTCTCAATTTAAAATATACTAAATAAATTTTGTATACATTTGATTTAAAATTTACTTATTCACTTTGAAACCTCTAAAGCGACTTTACAATTCATCTTTATCGGTGGCCGCGGGGAAAACTTCAGTGCCATATATTCTGATTCTCCTTTGAAGAAGAGGTCGGGGTTCTAACTCTGGTGACTGTTTTTTTTTCCCTTAACATTTTCCCACTCTCTACGTAAATGTGGGTATATATTTTAATTCCAACTCATGAACATCAGTTTTTTTCCTATTTTTGCCCTTTAGTACCTTAATTTTAAGCCAAAATATCTAGTTCCAAAAACTTCTCGGGTAACCTTATGAAAATATTATATACTAAGGTTTAGCTCGAGCGGTAAAATAGTTTCGGTTCTAGCCCGAGGTATAGATAGACAAGATCCTAAGACGGGCAAACAAACAAACGACATCGCGAAAAATTCTTTTTCTGTTTCAGGGATTCATGAAATGTCGACATTAATCAAAATCTTCAGTTCGACATTTTATGATCACAATACTTTTCTCTCGTTGAGATAAAGTAAATGGTAATGCAAAGAAAAAACACTTATTAAAGGTAACAAAACAAATTTTCGGTGCGGAAGAATAAAAACGTGATATTCGTAACTTTCTATCAGAAAAACTAAAGTTTACGTGAACCGACTGTATAAAAGTTATTTTTATATTAAATACATTTATTTCTCGTCTCACACAAAATGTATTAAAAGAAAATTAAGACAATCTAACACAAAGGCTACTAGCGCCCAGACCAAATATAAACATAAAATACACGGATGATATTATAGATAAAATATAATTGTTTATAGGCCCCAATTATATCAAACTATATTAGCGTCAAAGAGGATTGATTTAAAAAAAGGTTAACTCAAAATAAAATCTGGGTTTTTCATTCGTTTTATTGTATCGTTCAATTTCAACTCGTTCATTCACGAACGCCTTGGTGACAGCTAACATGCTTCTCAAAAACTTCATTCCTAATCTTGTTTCTCTTCGTGACAGCTAACATTCTCCCCACAAACTTCATTCCTAATCTTGTTTCCATTCGTCATAGCTAACATGCTTCTCAAAAACTTCATTCCTAATCTTGTTTCTCTTCGTGACAGCTAACATGTTCCTCACAAACTTCATTCCTAATCTTATTTCCCTTCGTGATAGCTAACATTCTCCTCAAAAACTTCATTCCTAATCTTGTTTCTCTTCGTGACAGCTAACATGTTCCTCACAAACTTCATTCCCAATCTTATTTCCCTTCGTGATAGCTAACATTCTCCCCACAAACTTAATTCCTAATCTTGTTTCCCTTCGTGATAGCTAACATGCTTCTCAAAAACTTCATTCCTAATCTTGTTTCCCTTCGTGAGAGCTAACATGCTCCTCACAAACTTCATTCGCATGGCCTTCCCTTTCCTCCGATAGTTAGAAAAAGAAAAAATCCCCCCAACTAATATATAGTTATTGAAATAATTAATAATGTATAGTTATTAAAATAATTTGCGATATTAGAAGGAAGGGTGGAGGGGGCAAATGCCTTGTTTTCCTCAACTCTCCTCTTCCTGGGCGCGTTATGCTTGTAATAAGAATGATAATACTGCAGTAACATAAATTACACGAGCTCACTTTATTCTTCTCGCAAAAACGACACTGTTATTACCAACAGTTTGAGGGGGGGGGGGG
>CABFOV010008168.1:0-16208 GCA_902141375.1 Timema poppense
AAAACAACCAGAACAGAATAATAAAGGAAAAATAAAATTTGAGCAACCCTGGTAGAGCGAGCCACCAGGTTCGGTTAGCATAAATAATAGTACAATATAATAGTACAACACCAGGGCTACAATGACAATTTCATACGTAATCCTGGTGTGAAAATAAAATAAACTTTTTCCAGTGAGCTATTTCTGCCCATTTGGTGTTACAGGACTGAAGGGGTGGGACAATAAAAATGATTAATGTCAGCAGACCTAATATTACTGCCCATTACTCGTGGGCAGACTATGAAATGTGAATTGTGAAAATGGACAATAATATTACAATAAAAACCACAAAATGATAAAGCGGAACATCAGGAGGATACATTGAATCAATAAAAAGGGACTGGACATGGACTCACCATACACTGGTTCGAAGACCGGCTAGCGTTAAAATAGGGTGGCAGTCCGGTCGAACGGGTCTCCATAAAAAGAATAGTACTTCACCAGGATTACGATGATTCATATGTAACCCTGGTGGGAAATGAAATTATAGTTTTGCCATTGGGCTATTTCTGCCCATCTGGTGCTGTGATATCTATGGGGGGGACATATACAAATTTATGGAAAGAAAATTTGAGCAGTGATTACCACCCACACCTCGTGGTCAGATTTTAAAGATTTAGCTCTACTAAAGTTCTTGTTTGAACTATTATTAGGATATAAACCTTTTGAATAGACTGTTTGAGGATGGTGAAATATAAGGATGACATAGTTTACAATAACGAGGGACGATACAGGGAGACACCGGCTGGGACACAATTATTATTTTCTTTATTTAAATATGAACATTCACAAGCACAACAGTGAAATACACATATAACACAGAGTCACAGACAAGCAATAGAATACAATAAACTACGCCTCATCTCTACTCCAGATTGAGGGGGATGCTAGAACAGTCCAAGTCACTTAGTGGCGTTGGCAGTGGGGCTGTCTCTTGTAACTTTAAATAATAAGTGATATAACATTAAAAACATATGTGAAATAATAATGTTCTGATAATAACACTTGCGTATAACCCGAACGGGTAGTAAGACGCGGTGCTAATAATAATAATAATAATAATAACACTGAAACTGAACTTAAAAGTAGATTGTCTGTTGGCCGAACGCACCAACCTACACCGGCTGTCTGGCAGGGTTGGGGACATACACTTGATGAAACAAACACACACACGCACACAGGATGACTGCCTGGGCTTGGAGTAAGCCGGGAGATCTCATGAGGCGCCGGAGCCGAGTCCCGAGGAAGTCAGCCTTGGACTTGCTCAGGAGTGTTCGCTCCTCGTCGCCACAGACTACCACCCGGGTCATCTGTATCCGGCAGGGGGGGTCTACGACGCCATCCCTGATGCGCCTGTGAACCACAGCTGGAGCATCGTATTCGTCGATGCTCCATACGATCGCATTAGAACTAGCCAGTGCTCGTGAAAAGAATATCACTGTCAACCCGCGGATGATCACGTCTAGGGGTTAGAGGCCAGACAGGTCTAGCAGGACACGTGTTCGGGTTCTGAGAGGAGGTCCGAGCATCAACCTTAAAAAGTGGTGATACAAAGCTCAAAGTGGGGAGTAGCGTTAACGGGGGAGGTAAGCCCAGGCAGGGGCGGCATACAGTAGGAGGGACATAATACAACCCTGGAATAATCTAAACTTGTGGGCGTGGTTCTGGGCGCAGGAGTGGGGCTAGTCCTAACATGACACCCTTCACTTTTCTCGCAGACGCTCTCAGGTTCAAGTCCCAGCTACAGTGACAGTCCAGCGTCACACCCATGTATCTCACCATTTGCGACCACTGAAACGCTTCTCCCGCAAAGCGGAGTTGCTATAGGGGACCCGGTCTGAGGCGGGTGAACAATATCGCCAACGTCTTTGTACCGTTCACAGCTAGGAATCTGGAATCAAGGTACGTGATTATTCCTCATAATGCCATGGTGAGTTTGGCCCAGAGCACCGCGGCAGCGAAGGTCGTCGCCAGGATGGCGGTATCGTCGGCGTACTGAAACTATGACACTCCCTGTGGGACGGGCACGTCTCGAACAAAGAGGGAAAAAGTAGGGGGGAGAGACAGGAGCCCTGGGGGATGCCAGAGACAATAGGGCAAGGGGTTGACAACTGGTGGTGCGGGGGTGGATTCCGGCCTCTGAAAGTCCCGTGAGCAGTCCTCGGTGGCTCACACTATCAAACGATCCCTTCACGTCCAACATCACGAAGCAAGAATGGCGTCGCTCGTTGAACGCTTCCGTCATCAAGTTAACCGCCTTGGCGAGGACGTGGGTAGTCGACAAGCCTCTCCGGAAACCAAACTGGTGATCCGGCAGGAGGGGGTTACCGGCCGCAGGTCAGGTTACAGGGGTTGACCTACTACTGGGGGTAGGAAGTGTCCGCTTGCTCTCTTTCCAGTGATCCCGGTCGCCTCTCAAAGCTAATCTAGAATCTTACCGGTATGTGGCGGTGGACATCAATCCACACCCCACGCGAAGTTTGAGGATCAGAAACATCTTGTGACGTATCCCCTTCAGATGACGCCACAGAGAGAGATCTTTTGTGTCGACCGATAGTGGTCGATAGAGCCTCCCTCTGCCACTGTTTGTTTTGTTAGCAATTTGAGTTTAGTTAGATTTAGTAGATTTTACATTTTATAACGCGGTTTAATTATTTATAAAATAATGGATTTGTTTACATGTGATTGAATATGATATTAGAATTGATTAATTAACATTCGACAATAGAAAATGCGTTGTGTTGAAAATGTAACGTTTCGCTTCGAAGCTTTTGAGTTTGCGGCACTAACGCCGCGAGCGCCAGCGATGCGGTTTACTTGCCGACATTAGAGTGGCGTTTCTATGCTTAACCCTCTTCTATGGTGCTGCTAATTTAATTTAAAAAACAGAACTATTTTGAAATGTAGAACTTTCAGTCTCAGGTTTGCACAACAATGTTCAAATGTTCACTTGGTTGACAAGTGTTATTTATATTGAAATATCTGTGTATCTAATATATTACAGATAAACATATTTTTCTGAAAAACTTGAGCCTTATCTAAGTTGAACGAGTGGTAAGTGAAGTTCCATTAAAATGAAAGTTTCAGTTTATATTTGCATCTTTTTGTACCTAATAATAAAAAAAAAAAGAATGGAACAGTCTAAGTAAATTTGTCTTGTTTAAAAATACTGCAATAATTTACCTACATGTTATTATACAACTATGACATCCACACAAATTATTCCAACCATTTTTAACATTAAAGTAGGACCTGAAAAATTAGCGTGAATAATATTTAAAAAAGCCTACTCCAGGAGTAAACGTATTTCTTGTATCCTTCCAAGCTTTTAAATAGTTTTAGCATTTTTTAAAAGTGAATTTAAAAATTCCAAATACCAAAATATAATATTTCCACTAACTTATTTTTTATCTATAATGTCAAAACCATTTTAATTAGGCCTAGGATATTCTACTCCTTTGAAGGCCAAAATTTTAGCCCTAAATTCAGTTTTCGGTTTATTGAAATTAACCTTAAATACCAGAGACTCGATAAATCCAATTTTGACACAAACAAGTTGGCTTAGGCCTACATAAAAGCTTACAATGTTTAAAAGAAAAACCCAAAGAAACTACAAACTTGTGAAAACAGCTATGTACTGTAGTGATTTTCTTTAAATAACGAAAAGAATATAAAAATATCCATACAACCTTTAAGTAGACTGAGTACCTCTGGTTTAGTGGGTGTAGTAAAAATAAATTAGAGTAAAATAACAATATAATTTTTTAATTTTCATCGAATCTCATTACCCATTTGGGTTTTTGCTTATGTAGGCCTACTTTTTTTAGCATCACATCATCTAGCCGTTCGGGTCATAAGCTTATGTACCAATTACACAGATGGTTTTAGGGATTAGGAAGGTAATATTTAGAAGATTTGTACCTGCATTTGCATGGAAGGGCATGAAAAACCACCCTTGGTACATCCGTAAGAGATTTGAACCTCAATCACCCCACCATCAGTGGTCTACTCTACTGCGAGAGTAGTGCGTTAGACTCTGAGGCCACTGAAGCAGGTAATTAATAAATCAAATAAAACATATTTAACCAATTCCTAGTTTTAGTGACTTTCATTTATTGTTTGTGGACCTAAGTGGCTCCTATAAAAATCAGGGTATAGCTGCATAGCCAACACACTACCTGAGATGACTGCTTGGATTAAATGTAGCATATATTACAATGATTCATAAATAAGATAAGATAATCATAATTTATTACTCATTAACAGCATTTCTTTTTCTTTATTAAATGTCTTGAAAAGGTGCACTTTAATTTTAGTTGGCGGTTAAGTCTACATTTGGAGGTGGACCCAACTTGGTTTGCTACATATCAACATGGTATGAAATAATAAAACATCATAAAGGCTGATACAAATATAATGCTAAGCTAAGCTATGCTCTGTTGTGCTGTCCTCTGCTAAGACTTTGCCAATTTGGTTTCACACTCATTGCTAAGCTAAGCAATGATCCCTCTTTTCACTACAGAATTCAGTGTTGTTTCTTTCTGGTTTGCTCCAGTGAAGTTTAGTTATGATGGCGTTCTTCAAAATGTCTTGTTTAAGCTCAGATGATAGTACTGAGGAAGAAAAGATGCAGCTGTTAGCAGCTGTTTAGGAAGATAATCAACTAAAAATAAGCTAGGTATTTCTAATAAAAGTGGTGCAATCCAGTGGGTACTTACCTTTACAGTTCCTTTTTTTACAACAATGAATCGTGGAGAATGATCCCAACCTTAGTTTTGGAATTTTATTTACTATCAGATTACCTATATTGTAACCTTATTTTAGTGTGTTTGTCTTTTTTTTTCTGTAGAATAAACTGAAAGGTCTGAAACATGTGAATAGAATAAAAATGTCTCAGAGCATAACTTCTAGTGTCAACAAAATTCAAAGTGATGTTTCTTCAAACATTGATACTCTGAGAAAACTAAAAACATATCTGGATTTGGCATTTACTTCAAATGTAAGTATTACATTATTATAGTTTCATTTTCAAAAATAACAAGAGTAATTAAGCACCTTGTGCATGCTTATCCTTTCTTTGCTCAAAACTTATTACTCTTTCGTGGATTTTAAGGTCATTGTGGTCCAGTATATGAATGTAAATTAAATCTAGGCCCACCTACTGGTTTTGCCTCGCAGTAATGACCCTCCCCACAGCTCAAGGGTTCACTCGTCAATACAGACCAACTGCACCGAAAGAGTTATTTTTGTATTTTTCACAGAGAGATGTACACTTCTTCTACCCTGATAAATGGCAAGCCTACTTTGCTTTTTCCATTGCGGTGCCACTTATATAATAGGGTCGTAGTAAAGCTTGTCAAATTAAGACTGAAATCTTTCACTGTAAAGTGTCCATAATACATCTTTGCACCACAAGGTGTACTCACACCAATTTTGCAATAGGCCTTAATCTATTTGTTACAGCAATCTTATAGATCGCTTTCCATACCTTCTTTATCTTAGTCATCCTCTATTCAACTATAGTTACATTCCAATGGTCAGATGTCTGCACATTTATTACCTCTTTGATGTGCTCTTTTTTACACCCCCACTCCTCCCTCCATCCACACCCACAAAACCCCTTCCTCAACCCAACTGCACATTTCATAAACAACATCCATTCAAGAGTAAACAATGAGCAAAAATAAATAGCCTTATTCAACAAGCATTAAATTTCAATTCTTGAGTAATATCTATTAAAAGTTCAGCTCACACTCCAAAATTATAGTACATGCATATCCCAACCAGACATGCTTAGGCAAGTAGACAGCTATGTAACCATTACCGACAGAACTTTTTTTTCCCCTCTATTGCTTACACTGCCTAGTCTAATCTAAATTCCAAAGTGAAGTCTTTATATATAAGATTGCTTGTTTATCATTTTTTTCTCGCACATATTTGTGACGTAAACTATCCAACCTAAAAAGACAGGATGAGGTAAGTGAATAATTATAAGTTAATGCACTAGCATTCATCTGAAGAGAGGATATAAACCATAATGAGGGGAAAAAAATACTTCTAGGTCCCTTAGCTGTGGATTTAAATTTCCAATATTCCAAACCAAATTTTATGTCACAATTTGTGTCTGACTGTCACCAATAATTACCAGTATATTAATACCTGCACATTTTGTTATATAGCCTAAAGTAAATGGTCAATTATCTTAACACTAATTTTAACTAGCATTGAAAACTATCATAAAAGTAAACTTTAGAAAAGGAAAGTAACACAAATCAGATTTAGCTGATTTTCCTTAAGTATATCAGATAAAGGTTCTAAGAACCTTTAGGGCCTATAGATGGGAATTATAAGCTTCGTTGTGCCAATTTCTTCCCATCCTCAATTTGAAATCACAAACATTTAGTGAATGAATCCCAAATTGAGCCATTGTAGATGAGCACACATTATATGTTCCAATCTCAAAACTACTGAATCATTCCAGGCTAATTTGGTTATGGTTGGTAGAAATTCTTATTTTTGACTACCATAAGCAGTTTTTCTCATTGATTTTTTAAATAGGATTTTAAACTATCGTAGCGGTTTTGATCATAACTCTATAAGCAAAACAAAAATTTAAGGTTTATATTGATTTTTCTCACTCTAGTTTGAAGCATTCTCTATCTAATGTGATTTTTTTTATCATTTTTATTTCAGGATGATGCAAATCTCTCTAAAGTTGAACATGTTCTCAAGATTTTGGAGGATCTCTTGTACTCTAACATTGTAAGTTGGTGTACTGACTCCACAGCTGTGGTTCTTATTTTAATGTTTCATTACAGTTGTGGCTCACAGGCTGTTGGCAGGTTAAGTCGGGTTTGATGGGTATGCACCAGTAAATGGTTTCCTACCATCCGTTATTAAACTTGCCCTTCAAAGTCAACTCACAAACATTCACCAAGTGCCTTATTGTGTGTGTGGTTGGTGAAATTAATAGTGGGGAGAAGGGAACAGTTTACTAGGACAGTCCTGCCAAATCTGGCTTGACCTGGAAACAACTCCAAGTCCTTATCGTTTAAATGTATGATGCAAAATACTTAAATTCTGACTTTATGTTTTACAGAACTCGGACTGGAATCACATACGCGAGGAATTTTTTGATTTGTTGGATTTGTGCCTTCAAACAATTCTCAAGATTTTCGATATTGATAGAGCTGTCTTCAATCGGATGTGTTTAAAATGGCTGTGTCTTATAAGAGTGAGTCAATATTTATAGGCTCAGACTATTATCAGCCCTTACAGAGTCATAACTGAAAGAAAGTATTACTGGCAGAGTTGACCCCACAAATAATGTGCCTACTCTATCTCAATAATCCAAGACTCATTTGTAATTGAATGCATTGAGGGTGTTTTTATCGTTGTAAACTTTCCATCATACTACCAAGTATAGTGGCAGCCTTCTCGAAGCCAAGTTGTAATTATTATTTTTTGTAAGTTGCAAGGAGTTATAGAAAAGAAAGAGGAAACACAAGGAAAGAAAAACTCTTTAAATAGCCTCTTGAGGTGTTTAATCTTCAAAGAGTTAGAAACCCTTTACCTTCTAAGCTTCCCGGGTGAGGGGAGGGGTGTTTGAACATCCAAAGGGCCCCTTTGCAACCATAATTATTTTATAACCTGCTTCGGTGGCCATGTGGTCTAACGCGCTACTCTCACAGTAGACTAGACTGCCGATTGCGGGGAGATTGAGGTTCGGATCCCGGTCAAGTGTACTGAGGTTTTTTCTTTGTTTTCCAAAATGCTTCCCACTATCCCTCCATGCAAATGCAGATACATTTTTTCTAAAAATAGCCTTCTTAATTTATATAAGTATTAGCATAATTAGTACATAAACGTAAAGCCCAAACAGGTAATATATTACTTGAGTGCCATACTCTGCTTACCACTTTCAATTTCTGCCTCAAATAATAAAGACAGTAACCCTGATTTGAGATCTAATGAAAATATATTTAAAGAAATTACTTGAAATAACAATGCAGATGATTTATATTTGTTAGGTTAAGGAAGCTATTGCAAGAAATGCAGACATTTTATTCAAGGCTTAAAAGTGAGTGCTGAAAAAAACCCTAAGAATATGATCAAACAGAGGCCACATATTGAGGACAATAATTTAGAGGTTACTGTGAACAATGTATATTTTGTCATGGTTAATGAGTTTAAATATTTAGGAACAATCTTAACTGGTGTAGAGTTATTAGAGTGGAAATTAGGAAAAAAAATATTGAGAAATTCATCCTATTACTTGTTCAGTAAGTTTGTTTTTTAGCACCGCGGTTTACTAACCGTTGAGCTATACACTCAGCAAGTAGTTAACATCTTGCTCGCTCTCAAGGAATGTAAGACTCAAAATATACTTAATCATAGTTTTGCGGATCGTTCTTTATGTTCTCTTACCTTACACGACACAAATAAATTTAGAGACTTCTAAAACAAGGTGCTTAGGAAGATCTTTGGACAAAAAAAGGATTAAGATATTGGGGAATGTAGGTGGTTTCATAATGATGAGTTATATACCTTGTACTCATCATAAGACATTGTTAGGATAGTCAAATTTCACAGCTTATGGTGGGCAGGACATGCAGCGCGAATGTAAAAATCTAAAATCGTGTTCAGGGTCTTGCCTGGTTAACCTAATGGAAAGAGACCATTGGGAAGATCTAGACACAGATGGGGAATAACATTGGAATAGACCTGAAAGATATAGGTTGTAATGAGGTGGACTGGATAGAATTAGCCCAAGATAGGGATAGGTGACATACTTTTGTAAGTGTGGCAATGGTCTTTCGATTTCCCAATGTAAGGAAGTATCGTTCAGCAATAGTCATGATTTTCCTTGTACAAATAGCTTTCAATATATATTTTACTTAATCTAAATATGGCCAAATAAAAAATGTCAGCAGTATTGTATTTAAAAAAAAACACACACTCAGACTAGAACTTGTAAGCTTTCTCCTATAAAGCCAGTTAAATATGTCTCTTTGTGCAATCTAGTAACCAACGGTGGCTTTTGTGTACGTTATAAGTATAATATAAGTTCATGAATACACAATATTTTGTGAGTTTCAAAGATTACATATATTTTAAGAAATAACTGATAATAGCATACAGTTAAATAATATATTCTCCTTACATAACTTGTTTGTTATATTTTCAATACATATGTGTGATAATAAATTATGTAATTCTAATAGAAGGGTAGGTCTAGAAGGCAATAGCCAGATTGTGTAAAAGTATAATGTTGACTTATTTAATAGAGACGAACGTGTAACCCAAACGGGTAGTAAGATGTGGCGCTAGATAAATAGAGATGGAGGTGTAGGTTACCACTCTTTCTCTAGAGTTTTTGAATACACCCTCCAAGTTGATAAATATCAACTCTAAACATTTTGGCCAGTCATTGTTCTACTCTCTTCTTTTGAGGAAGGGGCTTAATGTGCCCTGAAAATTACCATGATGTGTTGTGTATGGTTTTTAATGTGAAACGTTCATCAGTTGTCATATATAAGGTGTCACTCTTAAAATAAAATAAACTGCTTGTGATAAGAAGTTCAGGGTTTAAATCCCGGTTGTAGGGATAGGGGACTTTTCTTACTAATGGTTTTCCACTCTCCCTTAATGCAAATTCAGACATATTATTTCTAAACTCAACCCGGCTCATCCCTTTCCCATTAGCCCAAACAGGTAGAAGTGAGACAGAGCAGACCCGTTTTGGTGGCTGCATGCTCTAACGTGCTACTCTTGCAACAGACCAGACTGTTAATGACAGGGAGACAGAGGTTTGAAACTCGGTCAATTGAATGAAGGTTTTTCCTAAATGGCTTTCCACTCTCCTTAAGTGCAAATGAGGGTACATTTTATATAAATATAACCCATTAGCATAATTAGTATGTAAGCATATAACCCAAACATGTAATAAAATACTGTGCTAAAAAAAGGGGGCAGTGCACAAATTCTAATGTGTTATTTTGTACCTACAATTTACTGGCAAGTGTGTAAGATAAACACTTTCATTGTTTATTGAACCCTCATTACAATTTTTTATAATATTTTGCATTTGTAAATTTAGAATTATTTTTAAGCCTACATATTTTTATGTAGGTTTACAGAAAAAAAACACACTTTTTATTTCTGATTAAACTTTTGAGATAAATATTGAGTATATGATGGCAGGCCTGTGTAAACAATCATCGAGGTCACATGTTGGTGGGACTAGGGAAGACCATGCTGGAATTTGTTCTGAACAGCAAACAAAACCTGTCGCCACGCAAAGCCATGTTGGAGACGTTCATCTTGTGTCTTGCTGACTGTGATTTCGATTTTGAGGAAGAACTCTGTCCCATCTTGCGATGCTATTTGTGAGTACAGCAGATTATTGTACTTACAACTGTTGCTGACACCTTAAAAAAATAAGCTTGTTTGGGACTTAATTGTGCTTTTCTCATCATCAATGATTAATTTAACTGTATCATTATCTGAAAAATAAATTTTATCACTAGAAATAATCATGATTCTTGAATTATATTTAATTATGTGAAAAACTACAAAACTTACAAGTCAATAATTTATCTGTATATTAGTTGACCTATAATGGTTCAATGATAAATCATTGTTTCTAATAAAGCCAAACTTATAGTGTTTGATTGCCATATCCAGTTTGTCATTCTTAACTTATTAAATACACACCATCAAACATTAATTTTCTTACAAATTACTTTATATAATGCTTCAATTGAACTAGATATGTGTTGCAAAGTTGATACATATTTTTTATATCTCACACACATAGAAAAACGTTTTAACACTGCTATACCATGACAACTTTTTTTAGTTTTCTAGTTTCATATAAATGTATCTATTAATTTTCTAAAAAGAATTTTCCTTGAATTATATTTTATGGGTTGGGTCATCGAGTGTTTCATGAGGAAGTTTTCTCTCTACATAATTGCGAAATTTTATATTTAGCTTATGAAACACCCTCTGACCTACTCTGCTGGATTCCTTTTAATGGTGCATGTGACAAGATATGTCACAGTGACATCTTAGCTGGGGATAGTGCTGATATATTTTAGTCAAGAACTATTTTAACAAACAGTCAAAGTAGTTTGGGATGAAGTGTGACACTATGAAACCAAATTATCTGCTAATAATACTAGTACTCAGTATTGAAGCATGGGCTTTTATCATCAAGAAAACTTACTTAAATTTTAGACTTTGTTATTTTAGGCCATTTTTGATCTGGCTGTAAATTTAACAATTACTGTCTTCACAATTTTTTTTGTCTAGGCCTAGTTTTTGTTTTCATTTTTTAATAAATATTTAATCAATTTGCCCAAAGCTAT
This sequence comes from Timema poppense, assembly GCA_902141375.1. Classification (NCBI taxonomy): domain Eukaryota; kingdom Metazoa; phylum Arthropoda; class Insecta; order Phasmatodea; family Timematidae; genus Timema; species Timema poppense. The sequence goes on from CABFOV010008168.1 coordinate 11,412, forward strand.
TATAGTTCTATTTTTGGTGAAAGATCAGTACCTACAGGTTGTAATTTTATGCACACTCATGTTTTTTTTCAAGCAATGCGTTATGTTAATTTTCATAATCAGGCATTGGTATAGGTGTTAAAAATATGTTTTATGAAAATAAAATACACTAGCTACTCAAAATAAAGGATTTTAATTCCAAGATTCAATTCAAACGCATCATATCCCACTTTTATTTCCACCACCTTTATACTCCAAAAAACAATAAGCTCGCAAAATAAAATAATGGAAATATATATTTGATTTTAATCAACCATTATTTGATGTTTGTCAGCTTGTAATTCAATTAAACTTTAATTGCAGAGCACCACTTGTCAAACTGTTAGTGAACTGTGGTGAGTACAAAATGCAGTGTTTTGTGCTTGAGGCGATACTTCACCTAGAGGCAGACAATACATCATTGAACCGAGTGTTTCAACTGTGGCCTGATGTGAAACAGGCTTTCCTTAGCTGCACCTTTCAAGATTTCAACAAGGTAAGACCATCTTGGGTGGTTGCATGGTCTATGGTGTCACTCTCGTAATAGAATGAACTGCCGATTACAGGAAGGTCGGGGTTCGGATCCCGGTCAGATGTATTGAGATTTGAGAGCTGTTTTTCTGAAAGGGTTTTCTCCTCCTTACACTTCATATAAATTCACTCTCCTTCATCCCTAACATTATCATCAATTGTTCCCAGCCTGTGGCCAGGTAACTTTAGTAAAATGTCTCCATCTTCCACTATCCTTCCACCATTCTTTCTTCCCTAACACACAAGCATAAATAGCATAGGTGTTGACTTGTAAAAAATAACATTGGGGGTGCTCTATAAAAAGAGGTGTTGGGGTGGTATAACATTTGCAAATTTTCAAACGCTATATTTAAAAAAATGCCAAAAGTAAGGTGCGATTTGTCAGTCTCAATATATATTTAATAAAATAAAAATAAATTTAATATAAGAAAACAAATGTGTACAACACAAAAATAATACAAATGATGCGAGTACTGCCACTAAAAAAACTATAATGGAAACATATTGACAAATGCCAGGCTGTCGGTTCACAAAGGTTGAGTGCTACCAACTTAATCTCGATTGCCTACATATCATATTACAACATCTGCTATTTGTTATAGGTACTAGAAAATACTGTTCACAGCGCAAACCTATATTCAAGATAAAACTAGTGCCATAATATTAAATATTAAATATTGGGTGTGCTGAGCACTCCTGAAAATATTTTTTGGGGGTTCTTAATATGCAAAGCACCCTCGCAGTTGGCACCTGTGATCATTAGTATGTATGTGCATTGTGCATAGCTCGAGCGGGTAGCAAGACGTGGTTCTAGAAAAACAAAGGAAGTGGAGAGCTGTTCAATCTACAATTAAATACATCACATACTACAGTGAATCTGTGAGGGATGGCCACCTCGATGGTGGGCTAAGTTCTAACTCTAACAAAGTTCAATATTTATGGCTTCCTACTCTGGGTTTTATTGATTTGTACAGTGGTTTTAATCTCTTGTAATTTCATTTCTGTTTACCCTTAAATTTAGGCATTGGGCTTACATCTATTTGCTAAAGGAAATGTAATTTTTTTTTAAAATATTGTTTTGCTAATGTATAGAAAATAATTCAAAGTTTACTTTGCTTTATGTAAATTAAGACAGTGTAGAAAACCCCTGTAAATATATATTCAAATATTCATGTAAACATTTTTTAAGTGTCTTCCAAAGTCATTCACTAAGAAATGAAATAAAATTGATAATAGCGTGACTGGCCCTTCTCTTTTGTGACTGAATGGTTCAAGGCACCACTCTCATGTTAAACTGGCCTGCTTATGATGTGGAGATCAGGGTTTAAATCCTGGTTTGGTAAACTGAGGGTGGTTTTCCCTATATGGTTGCTCCACCCTCCTTCCATACAAATATGCATTAACTCTAAAATGCTTCCTTCCTCATCCTTGCCCATTAGAGTAATTATCAAATACGCATATAACCCCGAACAGGTAAAATGGGATGATAAAAAAGTCTCTTATGTTACCATGCACGGGTGAGGCTGAATTGCTAAAGTTAAAATTGTTTCTAGAATTTGTAATTTACCATCCAAAGAAAGTTATGTCTATTGAAACAGTACCTATTATTTTTGTGAACTCTGGATTAGTAGAAATGATATTCATTTTATGATATAACTCTTAAAGATTAAATAATTTGAATCTAATAAAATATAATGTAGCCTTTAATTCTAGCAAATTAGTTGACTAATACTCTACAGTGTATTGTTAAGTCCTACAATATAATATCAGGAGCATAACTAACAAAAACAAGTTTATTCCCTCATTTAATTACTATGCACGAAATTAGAGTCTTATTCTTAGACAAACACAACAATTAGATTTCAAAGCTTTAATTGACTACTCAGCTAAAGGAAATCAATTCAGAGTTTTATATTTTTTGCCATTACCGGAACTTAACTCCCTAATCTACAGCTTAGCAGGCTGATTCTTTATTGACAAAGTTAAAGGAAAAACTAATTTTATAACACTATGTTTTCTTATTAATAACCTCAAAGTGACAATTTTTATTCCATACCAAAATAATGACTTTTTTTTAGAATCAGTTATAATAATACACACAGTTTTTTTATAACTGACCAGTAAACCATTACACTAGATATAGAAGGATTTCTCAAGAAAAGAACTATATCTGACAACAGAAGCTAATAAAACTACTTTTCAAGACATTCATATATCAAGCCATGTGATCTTCATTTGTTATTTTTGATAAATATTATAAATACCTATAAAATAACACTAATAATATGTGTTAGTGTTTTTACTTTTATTTGTGCTCTTCCATTTTCCTAGTATTCTATAATTTTATTTATTACCAATTGTTTTTGCTCAATGGACTTTATTTCATACATATAATAATATGTTTGAAATTTTCAAAGGTTCTTCATACCAGAATCCTATCAGCACTTATAATATTTTTTATTAATGTTTCAGGAATGTAGATACTTGCTAAACATTCTGAATCATGCGCTGGGCCCTAAACAACTTGTATTTTCACTTCCTTGTGTAAGATTATATGTTGGGACCGAAGAACTCTCAAAACCAAAGGTAAATTCTATAAATTAAAGTCAACTTGCATTTAACTTAAGAGTATGTATTGGAATAGGAACAATTTGCAATAATATATTTACCATCATAAGTCAAAACCATGCACTTTCAGAAAAATCATGATTGTGTGTGCGCGCATGCGCGTGCATACATGTGTGTGTAAGAGAGACTATAGACAATTTATATGAAATAGTGAAATAGATACTGTATTTTATTGTCAATTTTGAGTAGTAATTAAAACATTTCAATGATAAAGATGAAACCCTCTAAGTTCACAGAATATTTATGACCTTACTATGAAGTGAACTCACTAGCTATAAGCTTTTAGAAAAAGATTTTACAACATATTCACCTATCTTATTATCTTTATATTATTAATAATATTTATCATCCAAGACTTATAAAACTAACTCACTTCCTTCACTTTCTCTTTAAGGAAAACCTCTTGTCGCCTTATATGATTTTATTTACCTTTCCTGTACCTTCTTCCAAATATAATATTATACTTTATATTATTAATTGAGTTTCCACATTAATGTTGTAGAGATATTAAAACAATTGAAATGTCTCGTGCATATTTTAAAATACTTTCTCCATATTTAAAAGAATTTCTTTGTTTGCATGGCTAAGTTTGATGACCAATGTAAAATAATGAATCCTATAAAATATAGTGACAATACATATACACCTCTAAATGGAATCACATCTTCAATCATGTTCTAGGGTTCATCTAATATGTGGGTAGACATCAATTGTGGTTCTAGGACAGTCAGCGTGCAGTATCTCAACCCACAATCGCAAAAAACACGCTCTAGTGTTATCATAATTGATCATCACAAAGTGGCAAATGCCGCTCTTGAAAAAAGGTATGTACTGACATAACTGTACTGTATAGCTAGTGTGTTTTCAGGGCTGAGAAAGGGCTAATGTAAGAGGTTCGCGAGCTCTAGATTTTTTGATTCGAACCAATCTAGAGTGAGTTTCTCATGAAGCTCATTAGTATCGAGCCAAAGTCAAGCGTGGTTTGAATGAATATATAATTTTAAAACTAGGAAAATGTAAAAACAAATAAGTGTTTAAATTATTTTAATTTGTTTTAGTAAAATAAGACTTGTGTATATAATAAAATATAGGATTAAATTTTAAATATACTGTGATATTTTCTGAAAAATTAATTATGGTTCAATTTGATATTCCTAAGGAAAGTTTTAAAAAACATTCATGAAAATATGTTTTAATGTGCAGGTTTAGCAATATTAAAAAAAGAAGAGAGTAGCCCCATTATTCTCTGTCCCTCTGGAGTGCAGCTGTCCATTTGGTGCTGACCTTTTACCAGAGATAGACTAGAGCATTAATGATTTTTAAGATGTACATTAGTACACTTTTGCATTAAGCTGTACTTGATACTATCTTATACTAACAAGGGGAGGCCACGACGTTCGGATCACGGATTATCTTCAAACTTTGTACACTTATAGTAGTCCATTAGGACAACATAATGAGCAAGTAGTAAGGCGTACTACTTAGGCGTTTTCGAGAAAATCGCAAGAGAAGTTTGACGCGTCGAATATGTACCGGTGCGTTGCGACTATAAGCACGAGATGGTGGCGGTAGAGTGGTTAGCGTTCAAGCTCTGTAATCACTGGTTCGCTGGATCGAGTC
>CABFOV010008169.1:0-15913 GCA_902141375.1 Timema poppense
GATCTTTTACAAGTGTTGGCAACCCAAAACCTAAACATATGATTTCCGAACTGTCATCCAGGTAAAAACCTATCGTGAACGGAATATAAGTATTTATGATATGACGGCCAAGATGGACGACTAGTTTCACGACAGTGACGTCACATCCCTCTTGAGTAAAACATTGACTACAACACCAAGAATGTTGTGAAAACAAGGCACGGATCATAGCAGAGAGACAGAAACAAAGACACCTAGTTGTACAACACTTACTGGTTGGGCCACCGGACTGTAGAGGCCGCGGACTGACAGGGGAGGTCGCCCCTAGAAACAACACAACCAATCACAGCCAGCCGTGATATCAAGGACAGTTAGTATGCTCTGCTTTGGAACAAACATAGTTGGCTAAAATGTATTCTAAGAGCTTGAGAAATAGTGCCGTGGAATCAACACTCTGTTAACGTCGACAGTTAACAGTCTCACCTTGGTGGGTTCTACTATGGTCCTATCGTACAAGTTGCACCATGGTAGAGACAATCAAGGTAAGCGTTCACCATTCAGGGTGAAGGAGTGTACATTTTGTAAGAGCTAAAAAAATCAATGCTTAGGAACATAATAGAAAACATTTGCGTTCCAAAAAAATATAATTACACACACAAAATCCCCAAAAATAAGATTTAAAGATATAATAATGTGAAATGGTGACGGAGAATTAAATAGTTTAGCGAGTCAATAAAAGTTTCCCTTGTGGTTGAATGAAAATTTAACTTCAGTTTAGTCAAATTTATATATATATATATATATATATATATATACTTTTATGATAGTAGATGAATACGGTTCATGCATTTTATAATTAATATTTACATTCCCTTGATACAATTTCCGGTTAACGTTGGGTCATCTCATAATATATTATTGTTAAAGCAGCACGCTAGCTTGAAATACAATGTTAAGTCGTGTAATTTAGTGTTCGTATTCCGTTGTGAAACTATGTCTTGGAACTTTCATTCCTTGGACATTTAGCTTAGCTATAATCAGTAGCTGTGGAAATTACAAGAGCAACAGAAGAGTACATTGGCTATACAGGAGACGTGCTCCAAAAGACCCCGAAGCTCTCGTAAGAATAATAGAGCCTAATACGGACAGTGAAGAAAAGCTGGGTCTACAGATGGGTCACACTGTCACTCAGAGCACCGAGAGGGCGGTACTCTTACGAAATATCTTCCCTAACATAATAACAGTAGATAGCGCGTGTAGTGTTTTGCGCATTGAGACGTCCGAAGAAACACCAGCGGCTGAAGAGTTTGACTGGATGGAAGTGGGTAAACACTTATCGCGGGTGTAGCCAGAGCAAGCTAAAAAACTGTATAAATATCAACCGTGCAGCAGTGTCAAAACAGAAGGGAGACTGCGGCTGGACTAAAGTGTTACAACATCGCATTAATACACGCTACCTGCCAATTCATCGCAGGGAGAAAGCAGAAAAGGCATTACAGAGGATTCTGACAGGTGGGATGGTTAGCACCTCTCTTTACCAATACCATAGTGCTTACCGGTAGATTTGTGTGAACCAATGAAGATCCATTGCGTTTCTGTATATATTGACATCGTGTGAATGACGTTACACTTAAAAACGGCTACCCTTTTACCATGCATAGACTCGATATTGACCTCTTTGTCAGATGCGACGCTGTTTTAGTGTTTCAACCTTAAAATGGGTATTGTCAATGTGAATTTGCACCATAAGACCTCCCTAAAACTACTTTCTCAATTTGGTACCGGGCTTTATCAATGTAACGTTCTTCCATTTGGACTATGCAACGGCACTACCACATTCCAGCATCCGATAGGAATCGTATTGAATGGAATGCAGTGGGAAAGTGCCTTAGTGCACCTGGCTGATGTAATTGTTTGGGACACAAATTTCTCAGAACGTTAGGAGCGTCTCTCAGCTGTTTTTCGGCACCTAAGTTATGCTGATTTTAAAATGTAAATTATTTCACAAGTAACTGAACTTTCAGGGACACAAAGTAGACCAATAAGGAGTTGAGGTAGAATCCTCCAAAGTCAGGGCTGGTTCCTTTGAACTTGAATAAGCTTCGCCCTTTCCTCGAAACAGAAAGCCACCCCCCCCCCACCGTTTTGTTCGGGATTTTGCAATCATCGCTGATCCTTTGCACCGACTTATTAATATATGTGAGTAATTTGTGTGAAATGTAGAGTGCGACATGGCTTTTCACACATTAAAGAAACACCTGCACCCAGTCTAGACTATCCCAAACTTTTTATTGTGGGTGCAGATGCTAGTGGTACGAGAAATGGTCAAGCCAAGGACGGGAAGTGAAGAGTTATTGCATTTCCAGTTGTTCATCATCAAACCCCGAGCGTCGGTCCTGTGATACACGTCGCGAATTTCTAGCGTTGGTCTTCAGTTCCGGGCATAGCTAAGAGGTGGACGATTCATAGCTCGCACAGAGCACAGCTGCCTCCATTGGTTACCTAACTTTAGTGAGACTGAGAGAAAGGTGGATCGCTGGCCGGAACAGTTGGCCGAGTTTGGCTCATCGGCCAGGAGCCCAGCATGGGAAATCCGCGCACAGCGTCCTTGTGTACAATGTGGGGCTAGTCCAAGGGAAATATGCCTAATATCCCCCTCAATATTTGAAAGGGACCCTACCAAATCCGATGACAGGTTGTGGACTATTGTCAAGAATCCATCGGAACCACCGCTGTTTGGGAAACCATAGTCTACATCGTTGAATCAATTTACTCGAGAATGGTTTTTAAAAGACGCCCAGTGAAACAATCGAGGGTGTGGGCAGGTAAATGTCTACTGATGTGTATACTCTGTTGAGGGAATCTCTCAGATGTTGGACATTATTGAAACCCCAGTTGCGTCAGGGTATTTTAGGCGTTAAAAGCGGCAGAGACATCACTGATACAATTCGGAATATCATGCCTGCGTTTGTCGTGTCGGATATACTCCGGGATTGTCGTGGTGGCAATGCGGGCAGGGGGGGGAGGGGGTGCACGCTTTGGCTGCAATAGAACTCTGGATCGTCTACGTGACAGATATTACTGGCCTAGGGTGAGAGAAGATGTTCGACAATTTCGCGAAATATGTCGAGATTACAACCGACGCAAGACACTTGCTCCGCCAAAAGCTAAGGCGCCGCTTCAAACTCACATATCAACACGGTGGATATATTGAAACCACTTGCGTGACATCACGAGGAAACAAGTGTGTGCTCGTGAGTGCAGGCTGAAGCATCGCTGACCGAACGGCTGTATTCATTGATGAATTATTGTGCTGATATGGTGTACCGGATGTAGTTCACACTAACCAAGGTCACCGGTTTGAGACTATTTGTTTCGGGAGGTGGTATAATTATTGGATATAACAAAACGAGTACGTCCCCAATGGAATAGTGAAACATTCAAACAGGACGCTTCTCATCGTGTTGAGTCACTGAACTGAAGAACGGCTGAGTTCAAGGAACACTCGATCTCACTTAGGTAAGCTAACAAGATCTTACTTAGGTGCAGCTAACAAGATCTCACTGAGGTGCAGCTAACACGATCTTACTTAGGAGCAGCTAACAATATCTCACTTAGGTAAGCTAACAAGATCTCACTTAGGAGCAGCTAACAAACGGCAAAAAAGTATTTGTTATGACCTGTTGTTAAGTCATCAGCCGTATCAGATTGCGCCAGCTGACACCCAGAATGGAGGGGAGGTAGTTGATTAAACTCCACATACAGGATCATAGCGGGGACACAAGGACATCATGTTAGCGCGTCCAGACCTAACACCAACTCCTCGCCAGTCCTCAAACACCTGTAGTGTTTGTTACTTTCACGCTAACATCAGTCATCAATTAGTTCGAGTGTAATATCAACACAATCTTACATTATTTTATCGTAAAAGGTTTTTTAAATTAGTTTTGAGAATGAACTGTACCCCTTGTCTAGCCTGTAAGGTAGCAAGCTTACTTACCACTATCCGGTGTAGCTTATAAGATAGGGTCATAGTGTAACCCGTCAAGGCAAGGTTGCGTCTTTTCAGGATGAAACCCTATTTTAAATCCATGAGTATTGTTTGAGACGAGGGGTGACCCTAACATCTAACAGAATGGGGGTTATTAGAGGTCATACGATGACCTCTTGGCTTACGATGTCATTCTTTGTCGAGACATTTTCTTGTTGTTCTGTGAGCCATAGACACCAGCTTGATAAAAAACATTGAGGGTACTCTATAAAAAGGGGTATGGGTTGTATATCATTCTCAAATTTTCAAACGACATATTTAAAAAAAAAAATGCCGAAATTAAGATGCAATTTGTTTGTCTCTATCTTTTCACGAGGGACGAGTGCTACCAACTTAATCAAAAAAAATTTACATATTAGATGGCAGCACCTGCCGTTTGCTGCGCTACAAACACTGTTCGCAGCTCAACCCTATTTCCAAGATAGAACTAGCGCCGTAATATTATTATATTATTGTGTCCGGTCAGAAGACGGAGTTTAAATAAAACCAGTTCATGACCTAGTGTTTTATTCATAGCTAAGCTCTCATACACTACCAACAGTTCTGTAAATAATTGTCTCTGAACCAGTGTGTGATCCAACTGGTGAGAAATAGAAGGGCATATCTTTCGCGTATTTTTTATTTATAATTATTTGAAGTATGTAATGTACACTTTCAGAACCGACTGATTATATCAGCACAAGAGAATTTCTATGATCTAGAGTGAAAGGGCCTGCCAAATTTAACCTGAAGAGTATTTTAACATCCCTTCCAATGTTCTTTTACACGGAAAAAATTGGCAAGGGCCCGACGGCTTTACTTCCCCTCCGAAGGAAGTTATGCTACGGATTTTTATCGCTAAAAAAACCTGTTGACCTCGATTGGATTTGAACCCGCGAGCATCAGGTTTTGAGAACCCATCTTTGATGAATAGACTTTCTGCCATAGGAGTTTGATAAATAGATCTTACAGGTCCAAAGGACTATTTGCTATCAAATTTAAATGTAAAATACTTATAGCATAGCTATATTAAATATTAAAATGTTTTTAAGGTGGACAGCAAGAAATATGTTTGTATTTTCTAAAATTGCCCTTTCTATCAGAATCAGACTGTACGTGTGAATATCAAGATTCTGGGAAATCTAGGTACCTAATTGTATTCACACGCAGCCAGTAAGTGATGCCTAAGCAAAAAATAAATTTATATCCTATTTATTTAGCTTTTATTATTTACAAAATGGAAAATACCAAGAAATTTTACTTTGTTAAGTTGTTCCAAATCACAAAGATAAAAATTAATCTATAAAACAAAGTTAAAGAAGGAAGGAAGCAACGTTACACAATTAAGTATGCACGAAAGGCGAGGAAAGGGGGATGGATGAATGTAATTATGGAAATCCGCTGTAACTGTAGTCATAGGTATTCGAATTAATTGAAAAATGAAGCCTGGGTCATGGGAATCGAGCTTGATACCTTTGGCTTTCGCAACAATGCTCTACAACGTGCGCGTTAAGATTCAAACAGTCGCAACGTCATGGCTTGAGGACTTTAGTAGTCAAAAACCTGCAAAGGTTGACATAATCCTAACCAATCGTTACTGTCAATTGTTCTACAACAGCAGCTGTGTACGTCCACCAAGTCATGTTTTTAAAACAGAGATTGTTTTGCCAACTTGCAAAACACACTGTATTGACAGTAACGTTAACTCAGGCGGTATATAACAGTGAGGTTTTCTAGACCTTTTCGAGAAAAGAGGGTGGGCAGGACACTAGTTATGTTAAGGTGCTCACTTCAAAGTTATTTACATGCTCAGCTGTCGAGTTACAGTAACTCGTGAGGAGAATATCCCACAGCGTGAGACCTAGTTCAGTACGGAAACCATATTGAAAGTCTGAGTTGTGTAACAACCGTGCATAGTCGAGCAGCCGTGTGTTCTACATTAGTCAAAGTTATAAGACCTAAAATAGGTCAGGGTACATAACTGCAGAGTAGGGACACTGACAGAACGAGGACTTTTTTTTTCATAAACTCTTTTAACTTGTTCTAGAAACCTCCATCACATTTATACACTCTTATAGTAACTAATCAACACACACAAAACAGCCGATAGCCGCTTTGATGACCGCGTGGTCTAACGCGCTACTCTCGCAATATACTAGATTTCAAGGTTCGAATCTCGGTCGGGTGTACTGAGGGTGGTTTTTACAAAATAGTTTTCCGCTATTTTTTTCTCTCCGCGCAAATGCAGGTACACTTACTCTAAATATAACCTCCTTAATCCCTAGAACCGTTAGCGTAATTAGTGCATAATCGTATAACCCGAACGGTTAGTAAAATACGGTGCTGGGAAAAACAGTTTATTATCAAAATATTTAATTTTCTAGTGGAAACGCAAATCTTTTAGTTTATTGTCAATATGAATGTTGTATAATTATTGTGTTTTGAAGTCAAACAAATCTAAATAGAACAAGAATTACACAAAAACTGTATTACTAAACGAGTTATTTCAAACCCTTTCCCCAACATTATACAACGCTGTCTGCTCGTATCTTCTTTTGTAGGCGCCCGCGCGCTGACCGAGGGGGTTGGTATGTCCCTACCAGTGCTGTCGCCTCGAGGTCGGTCTAGGGCTCACCTGTAAGGAATGTCGCTGAGGTTGGACTGGCTGTGAGAGTGGGTCACCCTGGAAGAGGTGTCCCTCCCCCCCGACACCAGCAGCTCGTGGACCGACCCCGACAGACTTATGTCGCTCCCTCTACGGCGCCCCGCCATCCCTCCCCCTGCCACCTGCGACAGACCGCTGGGGATGGGAGGCGTCGTGGTGGATGGCTTCTTCTTGGCTTGACCTCCGAACCCGAAGAACCTGAGAACAATACAAGCCTAGAACATTATTATGTTCCTCTTAGGGTGAGAACTTGGCGAGCAGGTCGCGGTGAAGGAGGATGTCGCTCCTAGCAGCCACAGCGGTGGTCGATCCTGGAATACCCCCCCCCCCCCCCCCCCCCCCCCAAACACACCGCGAGCTCCGGGCCAGAGTCCCGCGTGCTAACCGCCAGCCCACATCCTCTCCTCGGTGAAAGCAGCACCCAGAGCTGTCAGACGTCTCTGTGGTTATCGCCGTCAGCCACCTTCATCCTAGGAAGACGCTTCTCTTAGGTCCAACCAATCAAACAGCTCCGACAGAGGATGGATAGACAGATAGAAGGAGAGTGACGGCAACTCTCTCTCTCCCTCTCTCTGTCGGNTTCAATTTTCAAATTTAGCTTCTAGAGGCATTCAATTTTCAAATTTAGCTTCTAGAGGCATTCAATTTTCAAATTTAGCTTCAGGAGGCATACAATTTTCAAATTTAGCTTCAGGAGGCATTCAATTTTCAAATTTAGCTTCTAGAGGCATTCAATTTTCAAATTTAGCTTCAGGAGGCATCCAAATGTTTTAAATAGATCGGGTCAAAAGTATTCAAAATAGCTTCTAAATGTATCCAATTTTCAAAATTTGCTGAAGAAGTGGCCATATAAAATAACTTTTATCAGCATCCAAGTTTTAAAAATATTCTGGGGAAACTACTCCAAATAACATTAAAAAAATATATAATTTTCAAAAATTGGGGACCACTACAAATAGCTTTTAAGGGCATCCAAAACATTTATTGAGGGGTAGGGAGATAGAGTAGGAGGTAGGGTGGAAAGCAAATCCCTTAAACCCCCCTTTTTTTGCTCACCCCCCTCTACTCCTTACAGAGATGAGGTTCCACCGCCACATCAGTAAACACTAGCCTTGTTACTTTGTCTGGCTTGCAATGAACAGTGAAAGTAGTGATGATAGTGACGATGATGTATCCTCCATTGCGACCCCTAGAAATCACGTGAGGTAAACCTATTGTTCGGACTGCACACGTGGTACAGCTCAACCAGGGAGCTTCGCCTTCCCCGTGGCTGTCCGGGGGCTTGGATCAGTCTCGCAATATACATACGTTCTTTGGGCTAGCTTCAAAGAATTTCCCTGTCACATTTTTTTTTTAAATTGGTCCACTCATTTGGTAGTAATCGCGAAACAGACACACGGACGAAACGATCGAGCTAAAACTAAGATCGGTAAGTAATAACGATCCTGAATAAGTTTTAAGTAGACGAGTGGGTCCCAAGTGCAAGCAGCGTACCTCTTCTTTTGTAGTGGCTGAACGCCGGCAGTCAGCAGTCCCTTGTAGTGCTCCGAGCGTATGAAGCGAGGATAGCAGTCCTTCTTCAGCAGCAGCGCATACACGTGCTCCGCCGCAGAGTCGAACGTGAACCGCGACGGCGTCCTCAGCTCCTGGTGAACCCTCTCCATCGTCTTCCCGTCGATGTTGATCTCACAGGGGGCTCCTGGCGCGAGGAACTCACTGGAACACCGCGTCAACATCGAACATTAGAGACGAAACTAATCCAGCTCTGACGTCATTGAATGACAAATGACAAAATAAAGTGAAACAAGACGCTACGACGTTTGAAAGTTTGGGAAACGTGGAGAAAAAAAAATGTAGGGCCTACCGAAGAATTCGTTTGCACACCATAAACAAACAAATGAAGTACTAAATAGCCATGTTGACGTCACCCGCGACATGATTGGCTGACAGGGCCTTCACTTTACGTGAAAGTACCTTTAGGGCAACTCTGAACGTTAGGTTAACTGCATCGTAATGCCTTACATTTAAGAACACTGGGAGAAGTGTTACGTTAAGTTGATCTTGATCTCAACTGAAAGATATTAAGACAAACTCTTTCAACCATTATATTATCACTACATTCCAGGAATTCTATGATTTATTTCTATTATTTCTGCTATTATTTAATTTTGTCAGTACTTTCTAAGAAGCAACTGAACTGTATCTCCTTGGAAGATTCTCCCTTTCGACATTTTACACACAAATGGTCCAAATGAGAATCCTGAATTATATCTCCTTTAAAAATAGGAATTATAACTCCGATGGTTCAACCATGCTGCAGACTATGAGCAATAGCCGTGGTGTAAGACTTGTATCCGCTAGTCAAACTTAAAGAGAAACTGGACGGTTGGAGCGAAAAGCCAAGTGATACCACTCATGATTTGATCAGTTGGTAACAAACCGACCTTTCAACACTTTTCCCCCGTGATGAATAACGAATGTTTGTTGACTACGTACTCGAATATATCCTTGACCTTGCGCTGGATGTGAGACTGTGCACTCCGCCGGAGATCGTTGACAGCCAACCAGAAGCGAATGTTCTCGTGACTGTACTCCTTCCTCAGGTACGCTGTGAACTCCTGCAGACCTGTAGATCAAACACAACAACACCTTCAGTACCATCTGAAACTTCGAAATATCTCCTCGATATTACAACATTCCTTCAAACCTATTTTAGTTGTTACCTTTAATATATATTTTACACAAATAAAACATGTCTTAAAAATAAAGTTATGACGGATTCAAACAGTCGTAGCCTTAGTTTACCCTATGAGGTTCCGTGGTAAAGTTTACCCTGAAAGCTTACCTTGCATTATTCCACTATGGTGTAGCTATTATAAGATAAGGTCATAGTGTAATACGTCATGGTAAGACCACTATCTTTCAGGGTAAACGGAGTGTTTGTGTTTGTTGTTACATTGGGAGACGAGGCTGGTCTAAATTCCCAAATTTTCTAAAATGAGCCATGTTTTTTTCCTAACTGCAATTAATTATTTTGAAGAATGGATTAAGTAAGAGAACATACTGGATGTGCGAGTATATCTCCACTTTGATATTGCCCCTCTGTCTCCTATCACTTTCCACTGAGATCCTTCACAGCTCTGGAGTGTGTTCATTTCTGACTGATTTCACCCTTCTTTCTCAATCCCTGCTTTTACCTCCACCAGATCGTAATCCATCCACCGATTCATCAGGATCATCCTAATAAGAGTAACCTCTGCCCTGCTCTGCCTCAAAGATTGATGTACCTTCCGCTCGAGATGATACTCATGGAAGAGTGGTTAGATTACACCTTTGCACTTTAGTGCAGACGGCGACTTGAGTCGTGCGTAAGACTCATTCCTGTGCATTGTCTTTGAGCACGGACTTGTGGATTTTAAGGACATCACATAGTAGTGCAAGGTAAATCTCCTAAAGAATAATTTGAGTAGTCCCCACATGTATTAAATTAATATATGAATGATGAAACCCATGCCATCACCTTCATCGAACAAGATCTTTGCTTCTCCTGCCACAGAAATATTTCCATCAGAGCAAAAACCCCAAAGTAATATCAGTTCAATTGTGAGGCATGCAAAGATACGGATTAAGTAAATGTTTGTTATAAAGCCTTGAAACTGAAAGCCAACTATGTTTCTTTCTGACGATGACAACTCTTTTTCGCACTTCCGCCGGAGTTTCAGGATCAGGTTATAAGATAGTTATCTGCGACATCTTTTCTAGAGGTTCCGTGATCGGTCTGACGGATTCTCATGCTGCTGCGTTTGATTGGGGTGACATGCATCGCGTGATGATATTTCTCTATTTAATCATATCCTTGGAAATCCTTACAATGTTCCCCTCGTGCATTACAAGTATACTCAACCAACCGAATGCCGGATGAACCTCTTGTGCCCAGCGTTTTATTTCTACAGATGTTAAACCCGTTTTAACACTTGATGTGAGAGGTATTCGCAATGCCCCCCACGCCATTACGAATGATATTGAACCACCTCTGAATGGAAGGTTGCTCAATATAGGATTGAAGCTTGTAAAATTCATCCTGATGAAGGCGATGCTCTCAGTAGATTTTAGCGTGTCGTCCAACCTGCCCATCAGTGCGAGTTTAAAACGGATCAAGTATATCATCCTGGACATGTGCTTCAAGTAAATTTTAAAAATTCTCCTGGAAGCCTGTGAGTACGAGTACTATTTGGAACCAAAACATACAAAGGTGCAACGACAATCCACATGCATCGTAAAACAGACCTGTTTCGATGATCCTGACTTTTAATAATCCTCTCACTAAAACGCCGTGCAACATTTCCCCCAGTGTAGGTAGAACAATATAATGTGTCCGCCTTAACGATCAATTCAATACAAGAGGCAGCCATTACCTCTTTATCCAATTACAACATTGTAAAGTGTGAACTGTGTTCTTCTTTTCATTGTAAAAGCAATTTTTTGTTCGTTCCTTTTAAAAAATTTCCATCCACCTTTCCTGTACCTTCTTCCAAATATAATACGTATATATTATATATAATTGTATTGGTTGGTCGTTTTAAAACATATATTATTGTTTTGCGAATGACGTATGAGCCAATCATATAATGTAAAGTAAAATGAGTCACGATTTATTTAATTTCAGATGTTTCTTTAAACTATTGGTTTTTTTCACGTTAGTTGATGTACTACGGTTCTAAGATTGTCTCCTTACTGTTCAACATTTCTGTTCTGTATTTATTTTTAATTTGGAGTGTTTAGCAGGCAAGCTCTAAACCTACTGATTATGTAATACCACGGCTTTCAAAATAACTTAACCATAGAACAGACACGACCCTAATCCCATGGCCATTAGCCTAATTCGTCAATGTGAACGCGCAAGTCTCAATGTCATCAATGATGACACAAAAATTGATAATGCTCGGAATCAAACCCGGGACCGATAGCTTGGTAGGCAGACACACTACCAATTTAGTTAAGGAGTTGGACTTAGACGCAGTTTGTTTATAATTTCTGTGTTTGAACAATTTTATTTTTGGGAGCATTTCCTTAGATCGAATAAATTGTACTTTTTTTTAAATCAAATCGTTTGTGTTTTGAGTTGCAAGTAAGTGAAAAGTGTCATCAGATGTATGTACCTACCTGTGGGATCAGAAACAAGTTCTTCCATGGACAACGCCCATCGCTTTACCCTTTTCTCTGTCGGGACATCAACTCTAAAAAAAAAAAGGAAACTTCTATTGTATTTATTTTGGTAGTTACTAAACACCGTCAGTTAAACACAGCCACAGTTAAATCGATACTTGAAGCTTGGTATTGGTAATAATATGGAGGCTTACAGAGGACTGTTGAGCTGCCAGTAGATGGGGTCCTCGCTGATCCAAGGGCTCGAAGGTTGCAATCCGGTGAGGAAAGGATCGTACTCGATGTAAGTCTCACAGTGCTCTAAGAGGTTATCCAGGGCTTGTGACACCTTCACCCTTGTCCGTACCAGACAGCTGCGCAAGAAGTCCACCTGACGTAACAAACCACTGGTATCAAATAGCATTCACAATGTGTAGGACAGGAACAGGAGTGGGCTGAGAAAAGTGCACAGTGTAACATATCTTGGAAGCATGATTGAGGGGAAAGGTGGAAGTAGAGAGGATAGCAGGGAGAGTTGTTCTATAGGTGTGTAAGAGACCTGCTATGGAGAAGAGAAGTGACCTTAAAGTGTAAGGAAGTGTTGTACAGGGCGTACTTTGTACCCATTGTCACATATTCAGCAGAAACATGGACAGTGAATGTAAGAGAAAAGAGGATGTTGGAGTACATGAGATAGTAGAGGAAGCAAGACTGAGATGGTATGGACATGTAATGAGGATGTTGGAGTACATGAGATAGTAGAGGAAGCAAGACTGAGATGGTATGGACATGTAATGAGGATGTTGGAGTACATGAGATAGTAGAGGAAGCAAGACTGAGATGGTATGGACATGTAATGAGGATGTTGGAGTACATGAGATAGTAGAGGAAGCAAGACTGAGATGGTATGGACATGTAATGAGGATGTTGGAGTACATGAGATAGTAGAGGAAGCAAGACTGAGATGGTATGGACATGTAATGAGGATGTTGGAGTACATGAGATAGTAGAGGAAGCAAGACTGAGATGGTATGGACATGTAATGAGGATGTTGGAGTACATGAGATAGTAGAGGAAGCAAGACTGAGATGGTATGGACATGTAATGAGGATGTTGGAGTACATGAGATAGTAGAGGAAGCAAGACTGAGATGGTATGGACATGTAATGAGGATGTTGGAGTACATGAGATAGTAGAGGAAGCAAGACTGAGATGGTATGGACATGTAATGAGGATGTTGGAGTACATGAGATAGTAGAGGAAGCAAGACTGAGATGGTATGGACATGTAATGAGGATGTTGGAGTACATGAGATAGTAGAGGAAGCAAGACTGAGATGGTATGGACATGTAATGAGGATGTTGGAGTACATGAGATAGTAGAGGAAGCAAGACTGAGATGGTATGGACATGTAGTGATGATGTAAAAGGAGAGAAAACCAATAAGAATTATGGAGATGAAATAGGTATGTATGGAAAAATATCACAAGGGACCCCAAGAAAAGATGGGAGGGGCGGATATACGAAAGTGTGCAAGTGAGAGGAGAATGTTATAAGGATAGAGGAAGATGGAGGTATTTTACTAAACTGACCTGGCCACAGGATGGAAATAGTTGAAGATGATGATGATGATTATGATGAACATGGGTTTTTAGCCAACAGAGAAGTGTATTTAGGCATTGAGGCGTGGGATAACTTTAAGAAGGTGTGTAAGTAATTTGTAATAAGACGTTTAAACTAATAAGGAGACAAGCTAATATAAATAGCACGTTGTAGTATTGTGGCAGAGCTGAGAGAGAAAGAGAGCGTGTTGACTCATCATGAAGAGCTCCGTGGCCGATGAGAGTGAGAGCTGGGTGCTGAGGTGTGGATCCTGTCTCGGAGTCAGAGTTAACTGCAGACATTGGGGAACTGGCACAGACAAGTGATGGTGGGATTGATAAAAACCGAGCGTTATCAATCAATCAATCAATCAATCATGTTGTTAGGAACATCGGGGAGTTAATATCAAATATATTATAAAAAGGTTGTATTGGTGTTGAAGAAAGTTGACGGGGTTCTTTCAAGGGTCCTTTTGGTCCAAAATATAACAAAAAAATACTTAGAATTCAAGATGATGTCCAAACAAGTTTTGTTTTCTCGAGTTGGTAAAGATATAAACAGGTACTAGAGCAACATGCAATCTATTATTAATATGTATATTTTCCCCCTTGAATCGTTTAGAAATAAAATTTAGCTAATTCATATTATTTATGTGTGACTATAACTATATTCATTTAGTTTCTTCCCCCAAAAGGGACGATACTAGCGTTTCGCTTCCCTCCCCTGATCTAAAAGAGTGCCTCACCTGTCTATTCAAGTCTTCCAAGGACCTCTTCTTGCAGCGAGCCCCCCTGGACCTGTTAGGCACTGGCGCCGGTTCTATATAGTTGAGGTAGCCGGGGGGCGGGCGGTACACGCGCCAATAGGCACGTTCTTGGCTGTCGCTGACTATCTTCTCACCTTTCTTGCGCTCCTTGGCTAGCCGCACCTGTCGACATCTACAACTATACCATCCATACGGTGTCTGTCCGATACACTAGACAGATGGCATCTCGTACGGACGATAACTATACAAAACTTGGAGATCCAAGATGGTGAACGTAACATAAAAGATTAGTATTATTTCAAACATCCCGATAACCTGTCAGAGTTATGAACACAAATCCCGCTATCTCCTGTTCGGACAACATGGAACAAAGTTTGCGCGAAATCCCAAATGGCGCCTTTCGGGGACAGACCTAGCCCCTAGTTATACAATAAATATGTTCAATAGGTTTTATTGAGCAAAAGTAGGAACTACTCGGATATAAAACTATATCTAATGGGCTTGTTCTGGATGGAACCATTTGCGTTTTTTAAATTTTGTTTCCAAACAAATGGTTAAAAGAGTGTGAATACCTTTTTTTTAAAAAAAAAAAGCGCCATAATCGTGACTTCACCGGCGCTAAAAAAAAAACGACCTGAATTAACTAATTTGTGCAGCCTTATTTGAAAACTAAGCCAATTTAGAAATGATAATTATACTCTTACCTGTTCCTCTGCTTGCATGGTTATAAAGTCCCATTTGTTCTGCAAGTTCTTTTTAAGGCTGTTTAGAGCTTCCTGCAATAAAATAAATAAATAAACTAATTAGGTAATTAATATAAATATAATTTAAAATATTAAGTACGTTTATTGATAATATGATTCATTTTAAAATATTCCTTTGTTGGATCAAGACATCAAAAAGGTCAGTAAGAAGTAAGTGGCTCACGTGTTAAGTTGGAAAAAAGACAGGAGGTTCTATTTAAATTATTCTAATATTAACTTTTAACGTGTACTGGTATATCCGTGGGTATTTATAGTCTCCCTAGAGAATAAAAGAGCATGCATGACTCGCCGTATGGATGTTGTTGAAGTGAAGGGAGTATTAAAAGGGTAGAGAAGTGTCGAGAAAGTTGGTGGGGATGGATCAAGCTATATGTTAGTCAGGGGATCATTCGTTCCGTGGGGGCCACGTTATTTTCCTTCCAATTCAGTCGGGGGAAATTAGATTTATGTCCATTGTATTTGGCATGGGCCTCGCGTTCAGCGAGGGAATGTAATAAGCTAATCCCATTGTTGACACACTAGCGCAGCCTTTGGCAGCTCTTCAGGAAAAGCAGGAGGGAGATCAATATAATTGAACTGTTCCAGGGGGTTGGAACACGCCCTCCCTCAATATTTATCCTTTAAGGGAAAATACCCTTCAATATAGCATACATTTTGAATGATTTATTTAAATCGTTTTATTTGTAAAATTTCGTTTACTTCACACAAACGTTGAATAGGTACCTTTATTACATATATTGACCTTGCTAAAGTCGTGTGGACAGTAGCGCTGCAAGAGCAAGTTTATCTTACAAGGTGGGAATATATTTAGTTATCACCCTGTTTCATACTTGAGAAACAAAATGTCTCGAATACGATAAATCTCGTGGCTGTGTCATACAAGATAAGAGTTCATGATATTAATTATACAAGTTTATATACTTAGTTAATAAATAACAAAAAAAAAAAGGTGTTTGATGATGA
>CABFOV010008170.1:12108-24753 GCA_902141375.1 Timema poppense
GGGGGGGGGGGGGGGAACGAGAGCAAAATGAATGTGCGGTTGGAAAGGGATAGCTAAGAAATGTGTGTGGAAAAACCCGTATGGAGAGAGTCAGTAATGAATGGTCGCTGAAGGGGTGCGGTTTGAAAGGGAATACAACGGGTCAATGTGAAAGAAGCGTCTTACGTTGGTTTGACTTTGAGTGTGGAACGAGTGATGAAGCAAATATATGAAGGTAGAGTGTGTGGATCAAAAGTAACGGGTAGAGTTTATAAGACGTGGATAAACGAGTATGTTGTAGATGAATGTGTGAAAAAGAGAAACAATAAAAGATCATGTATGACTCGTTGTATGGATGTTGTTGAAGTGAAGGAAGTATGCAAGGATAGGTAAGTGTGTAGAAAGTTAGTGAACATGGATTTTTTGAGCTATATGCACAGCTCCTTGCCTATCCTGTAAGGGAATGGTGTTATTATGTATATGTGGTGATCGCAACGAACCACCCGGCCTTTAATCTCAGTTTTTTGGACCGGAGCCGCGAGGCCGAGTCTGACCCCGTTCCAAACCTATTGCCTCACAGGAAAAAAAATAATCTGGAAGCACCGTGGATCGAACCCGGTACCTCTGGAGTGGCTACAAGTAATATAGAATTAGAAATTTGTTTCATTATAGTTAACAATACTTACTTATTTAAATCGTATCCTTAACATTTGAGTTTCCAACAAATAATTTTGTAAAGACAAACAATGATAGTGTCGAAACGTTGAAAAATAAAAATAAATGCCGGGGGACTACAATTCTCTACCGCCCCTGCGCGGCGCGGCGCCTCCACATGTCTATAAATCCGGCCTAGCAAATGCGTGTAACGCGAACCAATAGTGAGACGCGGTCCTAAATAATAGTAATAATAATAACAACAAAACTGGTTGTCGCTTTGTTTCGATATTTTCCAATCGTATTTCTCCTCCCCCAACAGTGGAGGACATGTCAATAACGCAACAGAAGACAAGAACAGTTATTTGTGCGTCTGCGTATCGGAAACAAGCACGCATCGCTTGGGTCGTCCGGTGACTGGCACCGACTGAAACCATCATCCAACCCACTAATCTCTTTTTATTAACGATCCTACAACGAATTACTTTACATCCCACTGCGTTTACACAAATCACGCAGCCTACTAGATTCGATCAAAAAAAACTATGCTACGGGCCAATAACGTCAGAGAACGTTTTTAATTATAATATCTCCCCTCCACCCCTTTTGTTGGTATAAGGCTCTTCAAAAGTTTCGAAGAAAGTTAAATATACTTTACGTAATGTACAAAAAAAATATAGAGAAAGAGAACATTGATTAGCCAAATCTACAGTAGCCCCATGGCTTCTTTAGTACTGACTGACAGCTTTAAAAAGTTACCAGACCAAATTACGTATCCCTACGCCGAACCCGATGATATGCAAAAACATGTTTAGCAGCTGTCACTTCTGACGGTCAAAATGTAGGTATATACCTAAATATTGACTGTCAGAAGTCAGTTGTGAGCTGTCAGTCAGCACCAAAGAAGCCACAGGGCGACTGTAAATAGGGTGACGGACAGAAACATAAAACGAAAGTTGTCACTTTATATTTCGTGCTTGGTTGTAATTTGACCAATATATTTTATGTTTTACAAAGTACAAACTTTGATTAAATCCATTAAACTTTTAACTGTAATTCTTATTGAACTTAAACGCATAATATTATTTACTGTTTAAATTAGCTAAAAAAGAAAAATACTAGGGCTAGAATTTTAAAATTATTATCGTATCATACGTCAAGTCATGTGATCTGCATCTGTCACTTTTGATAGATATTATCACTACCCATAAAATACACTAATAAAATATTAATATTTTGTTCTCAATTTTGGCTGCATAAAAAGTGTTTGCATTTTTTAAAAGTCCCTTCATATGAAGTTTGGACTTTACCACTACACTTTGTCAGTTTTTTAAGGGTAAGAATTACCACGTACTTTTGTTTGTATATTATTATATTATTATTATTATTATTATTACTAGCACCGCGTCTTACTACCCGTTCGGGTTATACGCACTTACGCTAATGTGTAATGGTAGGGTGATTGTGAGATGAAATGGAGGACCTACAGTTTAACGTGGGATACGAACCACGGTGGAGGCCTGGCATTCCCCACATTCACAAGATGTCTTGTCAGAGGTGAAGGAAGTGGTTTGGTAATCAGATAAATCTGTGCCGGGACCGAGGATTGAACCCCGGCCGCCAGCACAGAAGTCTGACACCTTACTCCTAGACCACCAGGTCACCAACGTCTAGATATAAAATTTAATCAAAATCGTTAAAATAAATTGTGATAAAATCGATTCCCCCCCCCCTCCTTTTGCCCTTCAGTAAACTGCCCTTAAATGTAGGGTTAGATATTTAATTCCAAAAATCACTCGGGGGGACCCTATGAAAACAACAGATACCAAGTTTTAGCCCAATCGGTAAAATAGTTTCGGCTCTAGCTCAAGATACAGACAGATGGACAAACAGGCAGACAACATTGCGAAAACAACTTTTTTTGTTTCATGAGGTCATGAAACTTCGACATTTATATACAAATATTGAGTTCGATTTTGTTGACAATCACAATACTTTCTTTCCGAAATGTAGAGAGAAAGTAAGCATCTAGCAGACAGTGCTATCTATGTTTACAACTCAAAAGTTGTCGAACAAAGCTGGCTGAACGATAACGTGTTCTATTTTCAACAAAGTACAATATTGGTAATTCACACGGTACCAACTTGTGGTCATCAACATCTCGTGCAATAAGCTATCGTGTGCACCGGGATTAAAACAAGGCTGGTCGTTACTACCCCCATTGTTGTCGTCCACGAGTAATGACTCCTGTACCGGCTCGGCCTATAAGAAATAGAGTCACGTGTTCCATTGATCCGTCCCTACACGATGATTGGCAATAGCACGCCACGCTAGCAAACCAACAGACTGATCAATTTGCTGTGTTGTAGCGACCGAAACAACGCAGAATCGTATCACAAAGATTCACTGATTGATCAACAAGCTGATAGCTTTCTAACGTTCAATTAGACATAATTATATATCTGTTTACATTGTTGAAGGAAAGTTACGATTTTGTATGTTAATTCCTCTAACAAAAGCATATCAATTTATTGTTACAATAATTTCACTCTAATATATTTTTACCTAATATTAAGTAAAACTTCGATAATCCAAACCTAATTAATCAAGATTATATTTAAGTTTTTTAAAACTTATTATTGCAGCGAAGCTTCTTAAAACCCTGTCTGCCTTCATGTTTAATTGATTTTTGAATCATACCAATGTTTTATAAGCATATAACACATTGTACAGTCCAACAATAACTTTTCTCTGCTGCGTACACACTTCTTTTATTATGTAAGATAGCAAGCTTACCTTGCAAGGTTCCGCTATGACGTAGCTTATAATAAGATAGAACCATAATGTAATCTGTCAAAGTAAGGTTGTTACTTTTCAGGGTCGATGGAGTGACAATATTTATGATTTTTTTATTTTAAATTTCCTTGCAGTGTATCTGTAATTTTAATTAATCCGGAATACCTTCCCCTATACCCCTATTTATTCCAAATGATTGAAGTTTGACTTTACTTCAACATCACAGAGAAGAGCTCATGACAAAGCCAAGTGGTCAGCGTGACAGGATCAATCAGGGCATTGACACTTTGTAGAATGGATTCTTTCAAATCGACTTGCTAGGAGGTTGGAATAGTGGAGGCAAGTAGAGATATATTAAACAAAGGGTGCTGATTTTTCTTACAAGTATTCCTATTATTATTGTAATTCACAAAAGGCTTTCCAATATGTAAATAACTATTCCTTTCACGCCTAAAATATCTAACGCTAGCTATAAGTCCCTATGTGCAACTCAGCTATCTTAAAAACAGATCCTAAGATAAATTCAACATTTCTAAGTTTGACGTGCAGAACCTCTAGTATTGTTTCACCTTTAGAATAGATCACAACAATAAGAAACGCTATAAACATTTTAAAATAATAGTTATAAAACGCACAGATAGATAAAAAAAAAGTTTTTTAGTGCATTTTATTTTGAAGTATCGAGATGATTTTTAATTAATCTGATAAACTAGACTAAATTTTCGTCACCGCTGTTGGAAACCAAGATAATTATATTTACCGCAAGCATTTTGGTATAGATATCCACATATATATTCACGAGATTTTTAAATATAAGCCCCAAAACATTCATCAATCCTTGAGTAGGTTTTCAATCCAAGCCTTCTCACCTTTACTTTTGGTTAACCGCGTTTCCTCCCCCACCCCTCCCCAGCCCAGAAAAAACAAATTACATTTTTAAAAAGTAATCATCTTTCATAGAGATGTTATTATTGATATATCTATGAAAGATGATTATTTTAATGCCCACTACAAAGAAGAGTGATTTTTAAACAAACGCATCATCATTCGGCTGAAAATAAGGAGGAAAACCAAAGCATGGCACCCAACATCGTCAAATTTTTTCCGACGTGTAAGAGGGCCCAGAACGATTTTAATAAACTAAATTTTTAACCATATATTCCAGGATTAATCACTTTCTCATATCTAGAGTTTTGGCCCTCCAGCACTATTTCTTTCCTTCTTACTTTTTGTTTAACATTTCTTTGCCTCCCACAATTAGTTATGGTCCTAAAACCTACACCCCATTGTATCTGATCGATGATAAAATCCCGGATCTCTGAGTCTTTGATAAAACTTTACCCCTTTACCAAAATAGTATTCCTACTATTTTCCACCGCGTCTTTCTTCTCGTGCGGACATTGTAATTGCTCTTTTGGGGTAGAAATATAGAAGATAGGCTTTAGATGATTCACGCGAAGAGAGAGATAAACCGTCTAGAAAATAATCCTTAGTATTCCCGGCCTGAATTCGAACCCCCATCTCTACGTCGCTGGTACAACCAAATTAGACGAACTTGACGTCCAACCCGCGTGTCTCACCGATGCCAATATATTTTAAATTTTTGGTGACCTGGCGGTCTAGGGGTAAGGTGTCAAGACTTCTGTGCTGGCGGCCGGGGTTCAATCCTCGGTCCCGGCATAGATTTATCTGATTACAAAACCCTTTCTTCACCTCTGACAAGACATCATGTAAATGTGGGGAATGCCAGGCCTCCACCGTGGTTCGGATTCCACGTTAAACTGTAGTTCCTCCATTTCATCCCACAATCGCCCTACCATTACACATTAGCGTAAGTGCGTATAACCCTAACGGGTAGTAAGACGCGGTGCTAATAATAATTTAAATTTTTATTTCTTAAAAAAAAAAGTTTTAGAGTCACTTTGAAATCTGCTCCATTGTTTACCTTGACTTCTAAACTAATGCAATCTTATCTTCAAAATATACTTCATAAGTTCATATTATGAATACACGCATGTTGACAGAGCGGTCTCAAAATATAACGGGTGGGGACATCTCTCTAATAAAAAATATCAAATACTAATAACAATAAAAGACGACTACCAAGGAGGGGGCCGTTTCGTGTTTGACCTCCATTATGAGCTAATTCAATCTCGGTTTTGAGCACGTGGTGGATCCATGCTGGAGTGGTTTGCCCGCCTCGTGCGTTGAAGCCCGAGTCGTCACGGACTAGCACGAGGTAGGATCAAGCTCGCCGTGTTCTGTACCGGCTCGCACGCACCCACACTCCCCTCGCCTTGGACTCACCTGATTGGCTCCGCCCCCTCCTTTCCCTGATTCCCTCCTTTAAAAAAAATAATACATCTTCAATCCAAAGTAGAAATGATTTTATTAAACTTTTTTTTTTATGATGAAAGGAATATTGCACCACCTATTGAGTTGTCTTGTACAATGCTTCATAACTGCCAGTTCAAGATATCCTAAGTTTTATATTAACTCATCTAAAATGGAGGAAAAGGAAACTGAATTTTAAGAAAAGACTAACCATATTGAACCTAATAAATGAGCTGAAATCACTAATTGAAAATAAACTATCTCCCACTGATTTCATTGAGGACCAAACCCTGGTATGTTAGGCCGCCAAAGAGTCAGGAGCTGGTTTCACTCTTTGTGAAAGGAAACAAGACGGGGCTCGAATGTGGTGCTGTTAGATCAGAGGGCTGACAAGCTACACACTGAGCTAGGCTCTGATGTAGAGCATGATTTTGAAACCAAATGATTGACCAAAGTTTGGTTCTTTCCTCATCCCTGCCCCATTGGTGTAAATATGTGGATAACACGTACCGGTAGTAAGACGTGGTGATTCTTTCGTATCAACCACATTCTCGACATTACTTATTGGACCTCTTTAAATGCTGTAAATACAACTAGCTATACACTGTGAGTGAAGAATGACCCTTAACGAGGGTTGATTCATGGATAGGTTAGAGGTAAGAGATTTGATTCTCTAACAGTGGCGGCTCATAGCTAAAATTAGTGGGGATGGCTGCTCCAGAATTTTTTTTAGCCTTTGTTTTAAAATTATGTAAAAGGGAAAAAAAAACATGTATAAAAAGAAAATTTATTCAGGAACTTGATAAAAGTTTAACAAAAAAAAACAATTTTTTTTACTTACTTTAACTTAAATTGTTACAGTTCAAGCTTGATCTTTTCATTTAAAAATGAAATCCATTCTTATTGTTTTAATTTGCGCAAAAAGTTCAATAATTTTCTCCTTGATCTCTGGATGACAATTGAGGAAATTTTTCTCCATTTAAAGTACTGCAAGCGCATTTATTCTTTCTGTTAAATAAAAGAACCGAAAAAAATGAATCAAATAAAATAGCTGGAAGCAGAATAATAATCTAATTCTACACTCTTCTACACTTTATCACATTCAAGAATATGGTACATGGTTTTTAAGCACAACACACGCTGAGTAAACAAAAACTTTCTTCCACCATCACGCCAGAGCCGGCACTGTGAGAGTAACAATGCTCTCTCTCTAACTGGCATTCCCGTATTCCTCCCTATCCCCTCCTATGTGCACATGCGCACAACAGTAAAACACCACATTGCTGGCACTGTGAATCACACAGTTCCATACAAAGATTTTTGTATCTTTTTCATAAACTGGGGGATGGCTACTGAAGTACTGACATTAAACTTAAATAATATATATTGTACTACAAAAATAAAGAAATAATTAAAGAAAAAATGACCCATATTAAATGTTATCGATAATATCAAGTGGAAATAGGGGGTGCTGCAGTTCCGCAGTGCCTATACACGAGCCACCACTGTTCTCTAATCCAGTGATTTTCTAACTTTCTCAACTCGCAAACCCATTTCATGCCTTTCATAAACATCCGAATTGCACGAACCCTCTGATAAATATCCATAGCCGCGCGCTTAATTTTATACCTGATTGTGATGAAATTTAGTTACCTTTATATTAACCCACTATAGCTTCTATAGTTATTTTGGTATACCGCAACAAAAATATCGCAAGAAAATTGAAACTACGCAAGTACAAAATCAAATAATTATACATTTATTTCAAAAATTAAAACTGAAATTAAATAAACAAAGTAGTAACATTTTTTTTATCTTAGTTGTCACAATGTTATCACATCTTACATGATTTCAAATTTATACTGAAAATGGCTGCTTTGAAATAACTGAAACAACTTCCTGTAATCACAAAAATCCATGCCAATTTAAGTTTCAAAATTGTTTGCCAGTTTTAACAGCTACTCACCTCTTCAGGTGACTTAGTGGGAAGGGTGCGCTTTCTTTGGATGGCACAGAGCTTTGTCAGGAACCAGGGACAATCAGTAAAATCTCAAGTCACTTTCAGCATTGAGGCAGTTTCTATTGTGGAAAGCGAAACAAATTATTGACGGGGAGTGGGACGAGTAAGAGTACGTTTTTGAATAGATAATTGTAAGGGTTCTCTCCCCCTCACTGCTCCCTGAAAAACCTTCAATTAAGTCCACATCCCTGTTTCCACAAACTATTTATATGCCTGCCCAGCTGGCGCCAGTGCAGAAACAACCCGGACTTAGCCTCGGACCTCTGGGTACCCGAACTCGCCACTAACGGGTATAATGGATAATAAAATTCTACATCCCTATTGGTTCACACCACAACGATAATTCTAGGTTATTTATTCTCACCATCAGTATTTTGCACAGCAGAGCACACTCCGATAACATGGTCTGATTTATACACAATAGCCAGTTCTTGATAACAACACAAAAGGTACTTTTCTTATTAAAAAAAACAATAATATCAACAACATTTCTATGTGTTACAAAAACAAAATAAATTTAATATCCATAGAGGTTTTAGTACTGCCAAGAAATGTACTTGTTCTTTGTTATTGTGTTAGACCACACCCAAGCGCAGGCATCACTGGTCCTTTCATAATGGACAGAAATAATAATAACATTTTGTAAATGTTCCTCACAAAATTCCACAAACTCTTCGTTAAGAATCCGCTACTAAGAAAAATACTTTGGCGGACCCCTGGGTTCTTGAACCACAGTTTGGGAACTAATGCTTTAAGCCAAAGGTACCAGGATCAATTTCCTTGGCAAGTTGTAATTTTACAGTTCAATTTTTGTTGGAATAACTTTTCCTGAGATATATAAAAAGTTACTTGATCTCCAATCAGATATTCACATGTCAGCACATCTGCATCTGTTAGTGTTGATTCATTTTTTATATTAATATTATGAACATTCATTAAGGACAATTTAACGAATGGAAAACGACACTTGGTCTCGCTGCGCCTTTAAAAAATGTCTTTTATTCAAGTTTGAAGTAAATTGGCAATCTTAATTACTGATGTTATTTTTATAGTGCGAAAAACAAATAAAGAACATTCTAGAATTGTTTCACGGAGCTCGAAATACTCCGCCCAAGGGCAAGGGCATTATTATTATTATTATTATTATTATTATTATTATTAGCACCGCGTCTTACTACCCGTTCGGGTTATACGCACTTACGCTAATGTGTAATGGTAGGGTGATTGTGAGATGAAATGAAGGACCTACAGTTTAACGTGTAATCCAAACCACGGTGGAGGCCTGGCGTTCCCCACATTCACAAGATGTCTTGTCAGAGGTGAAGGAAGGGTTTGGTAATCAGATAAATCTGTGCCGGGACCGAGGATTGAACGCCGGACCCCCAGCACAGAAGTCTGACACCTTACCCCCTAGACCGCCAGGTCACCCATGAAAACATTGATATGTAAAAGTCCAATAAGTTAAGGATGGGGGGAATAGCTAGTGGCTTCACATGGACATTTTGTTTGTTGCCTCATCACAGATATATACGTGGAGGATGACTGGCCAGTGCGTCGCTCGTACCGTGTGGAGGACTTCCTGTGGACCGGGTCGGGCGACGGGCAAGACTTCATCCTCGGCAGCAGCGAATTGACGTCGATGACCGTGGTCCACGCCACCATCTTCCCCACGCCTGTGCTGACGAGTCCTCACCACGGGCCGGTGTCCCCCACGTGCTGCGTAACAGGGGTGATCCGCCCTACGTCCACCTTGGGACCGCCTCTGGCCACTCCTCGACCCACTCTACCGCCGGTCCAGGCGCCGGACCAGAGGTTCTGGCTCCTCACTGTGGTGCAGATGAATCTGACTCAGGTGACCCCCTCGCAGGTGGATCTGGAGAACAGGCTGGCGCGGCTCTACAGACTCGCCTTCAACAGGTAACAACTTCACTCTTCCGGCATCAGCTACAGGAATGCTCGCTTCGATGGTCGCATGGTCTGAGGAGCTACTCTCGCAATAGACTAAACTGCTGATGATGAGGAGATCATGGCTCACTCCTGGTCAGGTGTATTTAGTTTTTTTTTAATAAATTGTTTCCCCATTTTCTCTCCATGCAAATGCATATGTACTTCCTCTAAATTCAACCTTCCTCATACCTAATCTATTACAGTAATTAATACATAAGTGCATAGCCTGAATGGGTAGTAAGACGCGGTGCTAAAAAAAAGGCTACAGGAATCCCAAGAGTGCAGACCATAAGCCTCAGGCCGGGTCATTTTAGTAAAATGCCTCCATCTTTCTCGTTCTTCTACAATTTACTTTCTATATTTGTTCAAATACTCGATGAGGGGAAAGTTTTAAGAAAAAGAGTATAAAATACACTGTTGCCAATTAGAATATGCTTGCTTGGGAAGGGGAAGTATAGTGATGGAGTTGAAGTATGTAGGGGAACAAAGAAGGAGATAGGAGGAGCAGATTACGGCAAGTGTGCGAGCGAGTGAGAAGAAAAGAATGTCGGAAGGATAGAGGAAAATTGAGGCAATTTACTAAACTAACTGAGCCAAAGTCTGCAAACAATTCATTATGATGATAATAAGGTTAAGAATAAGTATAACTTGTAAAAAAAACAACCAATAATTTAAAAATAATCTTAAATATTTTATGTTCTCTGTTTTGTACTGGGCTCAGATCCCATTGGGGCTCACACTGTCAATTTGCAGGCAACAGGAGCATCATCTGGGCATAGGCAACGCAACCGCCCAAGCCATCCTCCGCCAGCGACTCCGCAGGGACAGAGACCGGCGCGTGCCGGAACCAGTCAATGTCTACCTTCACAACCAGAGCAGCGAGGGCTCGGCGAGGTTGGCACTACTGTACAGCGTCCACGTGGACGGCAAGCCCGTGTTGGCCTACACAGCCGCAGCTGACATGAAGCTGGTGTCCACCAAGGAAGCCACCGCCGAGCTCGGCTTCCCGATACTTACCAAAGCTGAGCGTGAGTGAGCTTTCCACCTGATTCACACATTCTCCGAGAATGAAGAGCAGGAACTGCACGAGTGGTGTGCCAATTAACACGCCGGCAGAATTATGTCTTTACCCATGATGCTTTTCAATGCAAACACCTGACATTTTTTTCTCTAGTGGATAAACAGAGCTTTTAGATTAGTGTAAGGTGACCTGGCGGTCTAGGGGGTAAGGTGTCAGACTTCTATGCTAGCGGCCGGGGTTCAATCCCCGGTCCCGGCACAGATTTATCTGATTACCAAACCCTTCCTTCACCTCTGACAAGACATCTTGTGAATGTGAGGAATGCCAGGCCTCCACCGTGGTTCGGATCCCACGTTAAACTGTAGGTCCTCCATTTCATCTCACTATCACCCTACCATTACACATTAGCGTAAGTGCGTATAACCCGAACGGGTAGTAAGACGCGGTGGTAATGATAATAATAATAAATAGATTAGTGTAGTGTTTTATAAATTGTTGTGTTATTTAGTGGAAAAAATCAATACAAAACNTCCTCCATTTCATCTCACTATCACCCTACCATTACACATTAGCGTAAGTGCGTATAACCCGAACGGGTAGTAAGACGCGGTGGTAATGATAATAATAATAAATAGATTAGTGTAGTGTTTTATAAATTGTTGTGTTATTTAGTGGAAAAAATCAATACAAAACAAGTACAACACATATCCTTTGCACTTGACGAGTTATTTCAAATGATTTCCCGACAGTAGATGCCGCTGTCTGTCTGATATTGAAATTTGATCGGGTCTCCCAAGCTGATGTCACGCAGTATAAGGAAAGCTGGCAAAGCTATTTCAAGTCGCTCCGCGCAAACAGCGTCGTTGAGGTTGAAATCTGGTTATTGGTTTAGAACCTGTCACATAATTATGTTTCTGCTGTGTTCTTGTTTTTCGGCCAACGCGTGAATCCACATTAGGCCATTATTTGATGTAGGTTTCCTGTCGAACTTTTTGGAAATAGCTTTGTCCAACAGTTTTCTAAACTGTCAGTTATGAACATATTTTTGTTCAATATAACTCTCCTTATCTTCCTTTTTTTTTTGTGTTCCACTGCATCTTATGGGTTATGTGGATTACGCACATACATTATTTATGATAGTGGGATAGGGATTAGAAAGATATAATTTTAGAGTAATTTGGGATATCACCCTCATTACACTAGACTGGGATTTGAACCTCGATCTTCTCGTCACCGGCAATCCAGTTTAACACGAGAGTGACGTGTTACGACCATACACAACCACTGATGCATCTTATCAAATTAGTGTAGGAATCTACAATTCCAGGCAGGTGTTTGTTTTGTGTATTTGGTGTTTAAAAAAACACCAACATAGAAACGGACTTTATGTTGAATCGAATGAACCAGGATTAAAAACGGTTTTGATTGATCCGAGCATAACTTAAGTCTCTGAAACCGAGTAATATCATTAATATCGCTAATATTGTCTAAACTTTCTGTTTCACAAATACATTTTCATTTTAAATTTAACTTAAATCTAGAATAGACACAACATCCAGCCCCCTGGCCATTAATTCATCACTGCGAAAGGTTAAACTCACATTTCAACAATGATAAATTTTTTGCCCCTGCAATGAATCGAACCTGGAATCCTTAGTTCAGTGCACAAACGCTTCCCACTCAGATAAGGTGTCAGACTTTCACAGACTGACACATTACAGAATAATTAATTTCTTTAAAATGCATATTTTATTAATAATAATAATAATAATAATAATAATAATAATATTTAGCACCGCGTCTTACTACCCTTTCAGGTTATATGCTTTAAGTACTAATTACTCTAATGGATTAGGAATTGGGAAGGTTGAATTAGAGGAAGTGAACCCGCATT
>CABFOV010008171.1:1987-24750 GCA_902141375.1 Timema poppense
GGCTATATGTGTATAAGATGTTGCTCCAATAAAAACATGTAGTTTGATTTTCTTCACATGGTGACCACATAATTTCGTGAATATCTGTCATGAGCATAGCGGCATTAGATGATAAACATTTTTAAATGAAGAGAGAAAGTTATTATCATTAAACTTTAGGACACACTTGACCGATATTTGACAATTTAGTACTCAAGTTAACACCATCAGTGCGACTATCATTTATAATTTGGATTGACACTATTAAAAATATAACTTGATCTGGAATATTAGCTGTTCGATTAACAGCCAATATAATTGCAGGTCATGTATTAGTAAAATTATTAGTTAATGTCAGACCTCACATCTATCTATTTTTCAATTTTTATTAATACACAAATTACTTTACTAAGCTTTTAATCTGGTATATAAAGGTGACCTGGCGGTCTAAGGGTAAGGTGTCAGACTTTTGTGCTGGAGAGCCGGGGTTCAATCCTCGGTCCCGGCACAGATTTATCTGATTGCCAAACCCTTCCTTCACCTCTGACAAAACGTGTATAAATCACAACTTTTTAATGTGTGGAATGTCAGCCCTCCACCATGGTTCGGATCCCACGTTAAATTGTAGGTCCTCCATTTCAACTCACAATCACCCTACCTTTACACATTAGCGTTAGTGCGTACAGCCCGAACGTGTAATAATACACGGTGCTAATAATAATAATAATAATAATAATAATAATAATAATAATAATATGCTATAATACATCTTACATATTTTATTACAAAGAATTTGAATTCTCTATTAGATTTGTAGACACATTATATGTAAAGTGTGACTTTTGATGATAGAGGTAGGAACAGTCATTAAAAGTTTAGATCAACTCCTGCGAAATATATGTATATTTTCTTTTTATATATAAGACTTTTTTATTTTTAACTTTAATGTATACACACACACACCCACATTAGCACATTGGCAGACACCATCCCTGAGGGCTTTCGAACGTTAACAGCTTCTGTACATTTTGAACACACAATACGCTGGCTGATTATTTAATTAACATTTTGGGATAAGGGTAGGAAATTTTACTGAAACCCGCTCCATCGTACATAGGAATCAATAATAATCGCTCTTAATTCATTCGCCTGGCAACAAGGGGTAAAGGTGAAGATTAGAAATTGTGGTAATATTTTTATAATATGATTTACATTAAATCAGTCCGTGAACTATAAAATATGATATGCAATTATTACCTTTATATTGATTTCTAATTACACATACTATTCAACCTTGCAA
This sequence comes from Timema poppense, assembly GCA_902141375.1. Taxonomy (NCBI): domain Eukaryota; kingdom Metazoa; phylum Arthropoda; class Insecta; order Phasmatodea; family Timematidae; genus Timema; species Timema poppense. The sequence continues at coordinate 3,267 of CABFOV010008171.1, forward strand.
AAATAAAAACTCACCCAACTCTCTTTTCACCCCCTCCTCCGTGAGAGTTGTCTAATGTGAGTGCACCTCGGCCGTCCTAGATTAGATGTGATGAGCGCATTCTAGCGGCACAAGTTGGCGTGAGCCGAGCCAGCTTCGCTCAGACCCAGTTGGGTGGGGCAAACTGGCAAAATTAAACAATAATAAAATCAATATAGTGAGTAAAAGCTTTAGGGAATGGACACGCCAATAGCTAATAATTAATATGCCCTTCACTTCCCTCCCCATCCCATACAAACATAAAGGTAAACTTTTATTTCGACTTCTTGAAATACAACCTGCGCTTCTCCGAATGTTCCCGATGCGGTTACAACCATTTCACCTCAGGTGTTGTTCTTTACGGCCGAACGTTATACTTGTCGTTGTGAATATATTTAGGCGTAGAAACTGTCTGTGATTTAGGTCCCAACTTTTGATGTTAACGAAACTTTTATATCTATGTTTAACGCCCCCTTTTCGAACTACAGCCTCCCCTCAACTCACAGTTTCACTCTCTACCGGAGGCGTCGAAGACATGTTTCCTTCGTCACGTACAGAGTGAAATACACTTGAGCTAAAACTTTTCGCCAGGGAAAGAAAATGTTACCATTTTCAGAGGTATTTTTTTTACCTCCACATCTTCTTTCGTTCTTTCTTTCTTCAAAAAGCAGTGAGCCATCCTAAAATAAAATATAGTGAGTAGAAAGTTTTTGTAGGCCACCTTAGCTTAGTACTACTTATATATATATAATATTTTGACGTAAATCAAGCGTAAATCTTTTAACTTTTACTTTTGACTTAAAGAGCAAGAGATTTTGTGATCCTTTCTAGAGCGTCCTAATCCTGGAAACTTCTCGACGCTTGGATATTTTTTTACAATCTAATGAGCAGTTAGATAAATACGACGTGAGTAAAATACTACCACCGTTAAAAGTTATCCCGGGTCACAGACAAGGAAACATCCTTAAGGGAGTATCACTGCACTCCTTGAGCCAGGCTCAGTCTTTAGGCACTGGGGACCGTTAGTTGCAGTCCTCGGTGATAGCAGCACTTCCAAGTGAGATATTTCTAAACCACTCAACTTTCAAATTGTTGGTTGTAAAGGCTATACGATGTAGAGCGATTTTACAAGTTTCGCGGTCCAAACACAATAGTTCAGGTGCCAGCAATGTTCCTCCGCCCTCAAATCACCCTCTCACCTCCTTTAAATGAAAAACCCTTTGCAGACAAGTAGTTAATCGACGGTATTTGAAGATTCTCTACAACTAAAACATTCACTTAAACAAACAAAAAAAAGGAGCATTGTTTTCTTTGTAATTTGCAACCTGAGTAAGCTCATTTTTGTGGTTGGTTTAATGAAAGGGGTGAGGCCACGACCTAAGCCTAGCTTTGTGAAAGCCAGTTTATTGGCACTGGAAGGCAAAGAATGAGGTAGTATTGAAAGAGGCAAAGATGGCAGTGTATAAAAGTGTGTCGACGCTAACATTGTTTTATGGATGTGAAGCGTGGGTTTGTCAGGAGAAACACAAGAGCATGGTGAATGAGATATATAAGAGATGTATGTGGAAAAACTCGTATAGACAAAGTCAGTAATGAATGTGTGCTGAAGGAGTGCGGGTTGAAAGGGATTTCAATGGGTCATCGTGAGAGAAGCCTCTTTCTTTGGTTTGGGCATGTTGAGAGGATGAGTGTGGATCAAGTAAAAGAATAAAATATATGAAGGTAGAGTGTGTAGATCAAAAGGAAGAGGTAGGCCATGGAAGATTTGGCTAAATATTGTAGACGAGTGTGATAAAAAGATAAACATTAAATGTTTTAATAATAAATGAACATGTATGACTCGGTGTGTGGATGTTGTTGAAGTGAATGGAGTATGCCAAAGTAGGGAAGTGCGGAGAAAGTTGGTGAGGATGGATTAAGTGCGGAGCTGTTTTTTTTTTAACTATATGCACAGTTTCTTGCCTACCCCATTAGGGAACAGCGTGATTAGGTATGTATAAGGCAATTCTTTTACGCTCTAGTATAAAAATATTTTGAGTTGACTGTTTTAAAGATTGCCTGCTTGAAAGAGATGTAGTAGCCATACCCGTGCTGAAGGAATTAAACTCTCCCAATGAACACAGCAATTTTAATATGGAGGCGTTGGATCTGATGTATTTTTGTCTGTGGACCAGAGTTAGTGCGTAATGCTTTGTCTATACTCTATACTCAAGTTTCTTATGAATGAATATATCTGACAACTATAAATAATTGCTAGGTCAACTTTCATGTATTAATAATATGTTGGTCTATAATATATGTAGTTATAGCTTTTGATAGATATTATAAATACCTATAAAATAACACTAATAATTAATGTTGACCACAAAAAATTATATTTGTTTTTTTTAAAGTGGTTATTAATTACCTTTCGTTTCAATAAAATCACAAACTATCTATTCTTACAGTCCTTAGAGTTTTAATTTTATGCAAACTTTACGTATCCTTAATCACTTATTGTTGTGTCGCCCATTTAGTCTGGTTTTCCGGAAACGGGGAGGCCGAGGCAGGTGTATTGAATGTGTTTTTCCCCTTATTCTGCATGTCCACCGATGCTAGCATTAAATAAATCGTTTGCCTTTCAACTATTTTGATAAAGATAGCGTGTTAAATAGTATAATAATAACAATTAATAGTAAGTTGTTAATATTTTCTGATTACCAAACCCTTCCTTCACCTCTGACAAGACATCTTGTGAATGTGGGGATTGCCAGGCCTCCACCGTGGTTCGGATATACCATTACACATTAGCGTAAGTGCGTATAACCCGAACGGGTGGTAAGACGCGGTGATAATAATAATAATAATAATAATAATTAATACTTTTGACTAAAAATATAGCCCACTTCAGTGGCCAAACAGACAAATGCGTTATATTAGCCTACTGACGATAGAGAGATCGGGTTAGAATCTCGGTCGGCTGTATTGAGAGTGTTTTTTTTCCTAAATGTTTTCCCAGTCTCCTTCAACGCAAATCCGGGTATAATAATACCTCTAAAATGCGTCCTTCCTCATCCTTAAGCCAATAGAGTAATTATCATATATGCGTATAGCCTGTGCAGGTAGCTAGATGCGATAATTAAAAAATAGTCTTAATCAAAGCAGTAAGGAAGAAGAGAGTAATTTAAGAAGAAATGCATCCACACTAGCGAGGAGAGAGAATATTGAAACCACAGTAATGAATCCCACGTGGCAAACTTATTCCGATTCCAAACCCCGACCTATACTGCCCCGAAAAATCTTATGTATCGTAAGCCTGACATCTTAAACCACGTGGACAGCCATGTAGGTAAGTAAAATAAATAAAATTAAATAGCATAAGTTTACTACAAACGGCTTGGTAAAAATAAACAAAATTCGCTGTAGTCCCAAATATTCTGCCTTACTTTACAAGTTTAATCTTTTGCACAAAAGATAGTTATCCATCCTCAAGCTATCTCAAAAGGTTACCCCGAGATAGCTCCGGCGCTAACTGCCGTAATTTAGGGGCTCGAGAAGTAATTAGTATTAATAACCCCCCGCGTAAGAAGTTTTGCCGCTCTTTATTTTTCTTCGGGAAGCAAAGTGAAACGAATAAATTCTAATTTGTAGCCGAAGTAACAAGGGTTATCAAAGCTCGTATGCAGAGAAAGTGAGACAGAGGGTTGGGAGGGAAAGGGGGTGGCTTTGGGGTGTAATATGAATGTATTGCCGTCTTGGGAGAGGAGGTGGAGGTTTTCGAGTCTTCTTGTGCCTGACTCGTGTTAGTACGGTGGTTATTGTTACCAAGAGCAAAGCGACCAACAGCCCCGTTTACAAGAGGCTGAGACTAAAACAGTGGTTGGATCGCTTGAGTAGGCATTTGTGAAATTAAATATATTTAGAGAAACAACTAACTATTTGTATGTATGTGGACAATTGTAACAAATAAAGTACTATTGATGTACTGTTATCCACCTCCACGTCTAATAGCTAGAGGCCACAATATCCTAAAAGAGGGTGTGCGGAATTCAAGGAATTTATTATAACAAAAAAAATTAGAAAATTTTCAGGTTTAAAAAAATTTGAATTATTTATTCAAGGTAAAACAACAGAGGTAAACAAAAAATACATGGCCTTGCAAGGGAAACTGAAGAGTGTTGAAAAACATTTAAATATGACAGAGATTGCACTTGGGCAGTATATTTGAGAATATATTTTTCAATCTCAAAGTAAATTATTCATTTATATAAATTGGTCTAGAAGACACACATTAATAAACAAAATCGTTAATATTATAATAAAGAGATTAAAGAGACTCTTTTAAACAGTTAACAACGCACCTGAAGCACCATTTTGAATTCAGACAAAACAAATTTAAATTTTAAGATTAAATTTAAATATCAATTCTTATATTTATAAAATACACAAAGGTTTGACTTCTTGACATAAATCAAACCGGTAAATGTTAAATGTATAACATATAAAATTACAAAAATAAATTACTTTAATAATTTCTTCAAAGAAAATACGTCTACAAAATATTACCTATAAAATAAACATCATCAAATTTTAAAGTTCAAACAATTATTGGCACCCACAAGTGCAATAACAATTTATATTTAAACTAATTATTCCAAGCTAGAAAAAGAATCAAAAAGTGGCTACTTATTAACATCTCTAAAAATTACAAAGAGACTAACGCCCAAGCGGTGAAAGGAAATATTAAGTGTTCCATAAAACAAATTTACTTTCAAAAATAAATCTTATAGTGAGATATTACAGACGCCTACACTGAAAGATTTCAATCACATAATTTATCTAAGTGTTCAAACACTCAAACTCATTAAGGCTCGTTTAAATTGTAAATAATCAATACAATGTATTAATTTTATATATTGCCATCCTGGAGTTATTCTGTCCAAGTCCAGACCAGGACTTCTCTGGGCTGTGTCGGATATAATAGTCGACTATGCTAGCTGAGCGCTATCATTATATGGGTCTAGTTGATGGATAAAGCGATGGGAGATATTCATATTAAAAGTATAACGCCACATCGCGAACACGTGCTAGCAGCATGACTCTCTTGTTAGCAGCTGCCAAACTTGGCACAAGCCCGAGTCACGTAGGCTGAACATCTGTTTAGTTACAGTTAAAACTTGGCACGAGCCCAAGTCTCGAAGGCTGAACATCTGTTTAGATGCAGTTAAAACTTGGCACGAGCCCAAGTCACGTAGGCTGTACATCTGTTTAGTTGCAGTTAAAACTTGGCACGAGCCCAAGTCACGTAGGCTGGACATCTATTTAGTTGCAGTTAAAACTTGGCACGAGCCCAAGTCACGTAGGCTGGACATCTGTTTAGTTACAGTTAAAACTTGGCAGGAGCCCAAGGTACGTAGGCTGAACATCTGTTTAGTTGCAGTTAAAACTTGGCACGAGCCCAAGTCACGTAGGCTGAACATCTGTTTAGTTGCAGTTAAAACTTGGCACGAGCCCGAGTCTCGAAGGCTGGACATCAGGTTAGTTGCAATTAAAACTTGGCACGAGCCCAAGTCTCGAAGGCTGGACCTCAGGTTAGTTGCAGTTAAAACTTGGCACGTTCCCAGGTCACGTTGACCGGACACCTGGTGAGTTGGCCGTTAAATCATAGAACGTTCACCAAGCCACGTAGCACGTAGACTGGACACCAGACGGGTAGGCGGTTCAAGATTGTGAGTGGTCCGTCTGTCGACTGGCTGGATCAATCAGCATATTTCTGGATCTCCCTATCGAAACATCTTCTTGATACATCCCTCACAGCTTTTTAGGACTTCCCTTCACTACAGACATTGGAGTGAACAGGTTGGCCACGGATCTCATGCAAAGTCAGATGACACAATGAGTGAGCAAAACACATATTGCAGACATAGTAAGCCTTGCAAATCCATGAAACTGCAGGGTGTCCATGAGAATCGGACCATTTATGGTTGGAAGAACCAATACATCGCTAGATAGCATTGCTAATGATACATGGAAAGAGGAAAATATGGCAATATATAAAAATCTGTTACTGCCAACAACGGTTTAGGATGTGAAGCGTGGATTCATCAGGAGAAACACAAGAGCAATGGGAACATGGTTGGAATAAGACATCCTAGAAATGTATGGGGGAAAACTCGTACGGACAATCAGTAATGGATGGGTGCTGAAGGAGTGCAATTTGAAATGGAATCCAATATATCAACGTTACGTTGGTTTGGGCATGTTTAGAGGATGAGTGTGGATCGAGTGACGAAGCAAGTATATGAAGGTAGAGGGTATGGATCATGGGTTGGCTATGAAAGAGTTGGTCAAATGATGTATATGAATGTGTGAAAAAGAGAAACATTAAGAGTTTTAAGAATAAAAAACATGATATAATCGGTGTATGGATTTTGTTGAAGTGTAGGAAGTATGTAAGGATAGGGTAGTGTTAAAAATGTTAGTGAGGATGTATTAAATTTGGAGCTGTTTTTTGAGCTATATGCACAGTTTCTTGCTCACCCCCGTAAGGGAAAAGCGTAATCAGGTATGTATGTAAGGAATAAAACTCAATTCACCTATGCATAAATACCATAGTAACGTGGGCGATTAATGCAAACATTTTGGGTGGGAACAGAGTATGTATTGTGATTCCAGCGTGTTTTATCGTGGGGTGGGGGTGTGTAAGGGTTTTAGTCATATCCAAACTTGTTCGTTCTTGTCCCATTTGATTTTTTGCCCCATTTAATTTTTTGACCCATTTTTGTCTCATTTGATTTTTGATGTGTGCTCATTTGATTTTATGTGTGTCCCATTTGGTTGTGTGTCCCAGGGGGGAGGGTTTCATCTGGGAGTTTTTATTTATTGGCAGGGTAACGTGCAGTCCATGGCGTCAGGCACTCCTCCCGCGACGTCCCATAAAATGTTGGCATCGGTAGTGAGCCCGGTAGCTTGCAGGAGCATCATCTCTGGCCAGCCGTTTAGCGTAGTTTGAGCACTGAGCAATGGTTCCTTTCCGCAAGACTGTTGGAACTCCTTTCACTTTTCTTCCCCTCCCTCCTCGTGATCTCTGTGTATCAAATACCCCTGGGGGATGAAATGTGTGGTAACCTACTTGGAGAATATCATTGGACACTTACCGAGAGTCGTTAACCCTCCAACGTGACTAAATTTGTTATAAATGTTGAAAGCGGATAGCAATGACCCTATTGCAAATTAACTAACCCGCCACACCCTTCCCTCATCTATGTGGCAATGGGTTTATCGGGTGACGTCATTGCGACACTAGCACCAGTTTGGCGGGTCGACCAGTCGAGACAGGAGTAGACCATATTTCCATGACGACATGGAGTTAACGACCTGATGTACTATGTCCCTCCTTCTATGTCGCAAAGGTTTATTTTTGGAATTTTTGTTCCCTTGTACGTGTTGGTCTTCTATGCGACGATGGGTTTTCCCAGTGACGTCATCGATTTTTGTGTTATGTCACAATTATAGAGCATTGACACAGCTCTGATTATGCACAATCAGGGGCCTCAGAAGCCTCACAGTATTTATAATCCACAGTTAGGGGCCAGTATCTCGACAAAAGCCTATAAATATTCGTTTTGTTTGACAACTACTGGTTGATCTGGCGGTCTAGGGGTAAGGTGTCGGCAGACTTCTGTGCTGGGGGTCTGGGGTTCAATCCTAGGTCCCGGCACAAATGTATCTGATTGCCAACTCTTCCTTCGCCTCTGACAAGAAGTGTTTTAATCACAACTTGTGAATGTGTGGAATGCCAAGCCCCACCGTGGTTCGGATTCCACGTTAAACAGTAGGTCCTCTATTTCATCTCACAAGTCATCCTATCATTACATATTAGCGTAAGTGCGTATAAACCGAACGGGTAGTAAGAGTATTTGCCGATTGTATGTACTTCTTTGTTAGAAATTGAACGGGTGGTAATGGAATGGGTTTTTATTTGCTTGTATTTATCGGAATGGTGATATCCTATAAAGAGGCTCTACTTCTTTAATTAGTTAAGAAGTAGAATTTAATGTTGAATGTATATCTGTTTGTTAGCATATTTGGTATCAAATATAATTTTCAGGATCTTTTCTTGTAAACGCGAAATATTGATTGTGTAACATTATGTCGTTCCTCCCCAGATGGATATGCCATAAGATATTATTGATTGAACTAATGATTTATATATTATTGTACGGTGTTAACAGGCGAAATTCTATCACACGCTTTAATTATCACACAGAGAAACAATTAATTTACGATGAGCCTACCTTTGCTAATGGTGACAAAGTACCTGGAATGATGAGATGATATCTGGGGCGCCCCAATCTTGATTCTTGAGCACTTAATTATTATTTCAAACGAGAGAGTTTCATGGCTGTTCACCCCGAGACTAAGAGACGCTTGAACTAGTTTTTTACCGCTATACTAAGAAAAAGCGCTGGGGTAGGCGAGCCCAGAGCCATTAAGAGAGAAGGGTCAATGCGGTGGTGACACCTAGTGCTAATGAATATAATTAATTACAAACAAAATAGACCACAGCTGGCTCAGTAGGTAAAATTTTCTAGAAGGTTTGTAAGCACTTTTGTGTTTTTGAAATCCATATTCCCTTGGGTTTATTATATTGAATTTATTTAAATAGGCTGTCAATTTGTTAGCAATGTATCTTTCTAATATCTTCTCAAAAGTTGGTAGAATTGCTATGGGTATGTAATTACCGTAGTCTAAATGATCCCTCCCCCTTTTGTAAATAGGTCTAATAAGAGAGCATTTAATTTGGTTGGGAAATGTGCCAGTTTCTATTGAAGTATTTATTATGTCTACTAGTGCCGGAATTAAATTTGGTCCTATTATTCGTATTTCCATCATTGTAATATTATCATAGCTTGGTGATTTGTTCTGTTTTAATGAAGATACAATTTTATTAATTTCTGTACAGGTAGTCTTAGGTATGAACAATGAAGTGTTGGCTATTGTGTCTTCCATTTGTTTAAGTAGTTTTATATCGCATTTATGCAATATTTCAATTATTCCATTGTCAAAAGAAAGTGCAAAATTGTAACCCACAGTTTTATAAGTTCTCTGTATTTTTTTAATGTGTGCGTAAGCTCTTCATCTAGGTTATTTTTGCTACGTTTATCTATCACTTTGTTTACACATCGTCGTTCACTAACTTCCTACCTGACTGTCTATTTTTTGAACGTACAGCTGTCATCACTTCCTCTCTCTTTCGCCTGGAGGCAAAACGAACAATGACTGGGGGTGAGATACCTCTTTCTCTGTTTGCACGAGGGGTAGGTAGGCAAGTGGGCAATCTCAATGTCATCAACCTTGAGTTCTACCTCTAGGGCTTGGACCAGCGTTGCCAGATTTTCTTCTAAATGTTCGTTTGGTGTTTGGATCATACCGTGTATAATAATAATAATAATAATAATAATAATAATAATAATAATTACTGTCAGCATGTACGGGTGTAGGTATCCGCCATACCACCATGGACCCTTGGTAGTGGTGTACAAAGTTAATGTGGTAGGGAGGAGCAAGGAAATTTTCCAGCTTTTACGTGGAGAGAGAGCATGGGAAGCCATTTAGTGAGAAATACCAACAGTACACCTCAGCCGGTATTCAAATCCCCAACCTCACACACCATCGAAAATCCATAACTAGATGAGCTTGACATTTAGATTTTGTACCCAAAATAGATTCGAACCCCGATATCTTTCGCCAGGTGCTTCTTGCCCTGTGGTTGCCAAACCCGAGCGAAGAATATGGTGTTTATAATTCCACGCACTTTTTATGTCCATAGAATATATATATTTTTTAATCCTTGGAGTTTCAAAGATAGAAAGGCGATGGCAAAAAACGCGTAACATCATTGCCAGAATAAAATATTTAATAGCGTAGACGGGTAAATGTTAAGCTTTATTGATGACACACGTGTAGTTAGTATATCTTTAGCTAGCAGAATATATAATAAAATGAGCAGAAAGGAGAAATAAGTATACTATTATTATTATTTCACTGATTTAATATTTGTTTATTATTTTAACTAAATTTGGCTTAAGGTAAGGTGTCACACACACGCACATGAACACTCACAGACGTTCATTTCTTATTTATAATTGTTTTTTTATTTAGCACCGCGTCTTACTAGACGTTCGGGCTATACGTTTAAGTACTAGTTACACTAATGGGTTAGGATTTGGGAAGGTTGAATTTAGAGGAAGTGAATCCGCAATTGAGTGATGTAGAGAGGAAAACAGGCATCAGTACACCCGACCAGGATACGAACCTCGAACTCCCCCATCCTAGGCAGTCTGTACACGTAACAAGCGCGTTAGCTAAGTACGCCACCGAGGCGGGTGATTGTAACTGTTGTGACGGTATATTACCGTCCATGGAGAAAGTAAAAGGATTTAATTATTCTAGAAACTATTGTTTTATTACTTGAACCACTTAAAACAACAAAATAGAAGGTTTATATTAAATATAATTTAATGTTATGAACTATATTTCTGACATAATATATAACTTTTACATTAATTCATAAGCGATATCGAATACAATTACGAGGAATTTGATGTTTTATTACTTGAACCACTTAAAACAACAAAACAGAAGGTTTATATTAAATATAATTTAATGTTATGAACTATATTTCTGACATAATATATAACTTTTACATTAATTCATAAGCAATATCGAATACAATTACGAGGAATTTGAATCAATATTAGAAACGCCAAACAAAACAAAATACCATTTAAACAACAAAGAAATGTATTTAAATATAATCACCTAATGTTTGATTTGTATAGTTTATATATAAAATTAGTAGAAACAATAAACATGTATATTATAATTATTGTTATTATTATATTATCATTACTATTGCAAGCAGTTTCACTGTTTAGATAGCGTTTATAAATTTAACTAAATTTGGTTTAAGGTAAGGTGTCAAGTTCATACACACACACACACACATATATATATATATATATATATGTAACACATTATCTTACAAACTGTAACTGCTGTGACGGTGGACTGAAACTCTAGGAGAAAGTAAAAAGGAACTTATTTTGAGGGTTAGATAGCAAATTCACATACAAAATCTAACTTAATTTTTATTTATAAATTGCAACTGTTGTGGTAGTAGAATACAGGCCTATTCATAAATTCCAGGATATTCAAATATTAGGATGGAGTAGCAACCTACACATGACAAGTTAGTTTACTTGTTGGAAGATTATCCACATTAATTAACTAATAAAGTGTTATCTTTGCTGATTAATAGTAATAGTAATGACAAACAAAGAAGTTTTATTTTTAAATATCATTTAAATATGGTCTCAACTATATTTTGTTGGCATAATAAATAGATAACTTATACATAAATTAATATGTAATCTCAAATAAAATCATGGGGACATTGAATCAAATATTTAAAACAATCAGTCAATGATATAGAATTGTGTAGTTGGGAGAGGGGAACAAGATAAATTTAATAAATATGTCATAAATATGTCAAACAAAAAACCAGTTTTTCAAACGGTCTCAAGCTGAAATTAGAGAAAGTGTATTCACATCTGCACGGAGGGAGAATGGAAAGCCTATTAGAAAAATCTCCCTAAATACAGCCGATGCTGATGATGGAATTTATAATATATCCTTTAAATTTAATACTATGATGTGGATTTGTATAACTTAACCTGAATACTTATTAAAACCTATAATATTGGTTTACAGTACTCACAAAGCCTCCCATCGTTCTACATGCTGACAGTAGTTATTATTATTATTAATATTATTATTAACACCGCGTTTTACTATACGTTCGGGCTGTACGCACTTACGCTAATGTGTAATGGTAGAGTGATTGTGAGAAATAGGGGACCTACAGTTGAAAGTAGAATCCGAACCATGGTGGAGACCTGGCACTCCACACATTGACAAACTGTGATTAATACCCTTCTTATCAGAGGCTTAGGAAGGGTTTGGCAATCAGATAAATCTGTGCCGGGACCTAGGATTGAACTCCAGACCTACAGCCCAGAGGTCTGACACTTTACCGCTAAGCCACCAGGTCACCCAGTAATTATCAAACAAAACAAAAGTTGGTGGCTTTTGTCAAGAGAGCGGCCCTTAACTGTGGATTATAAATCACTGTGAGGCATCTATCTGAATAGAGGGCACCTATTGTGCATAATCAAAGATGTGTCAATGTTATTTAGTTGCAAAATCACCCTAACGAGGTCTAATTATATCAAACGGAAAATCTTGTCGACCAGCTTTAACTGATTTTTGATTTCGCCTAATTTTTTCACTCTCGTAAATGCAGGGTGCACTTGATTACAGGAAGGAAGTATTTGATTGAATGATCGTTCTAACAGACATAAGCGGTGCTAGCCCTGAGAAAGATTTTGAGGTTCAAATCCCGGTGGGCACGCCATTTAAATGTCAGTCTCATTTAACTCTGGTGGGGTGACTCGCAAATGCGGAGTGAACTCAACCATGAGAAGGAAGTATTTGATTGGATGAGCGTTCTAACACACATTAGTGGTGCTAGCCCTGTGAAAGGTATCGAGGTTCGAATCCCAGGAGGCACGCTGTCTAAATGTCAGGCTCATCTAATTCTGAGGAGGAGGTTGGAATCGAATCCCTGATGGGTAGACTGTTGGTATTTCTCCCTCTAGGTAAAAAATGCTGGAAAATTTTCTTAATCCTTCCTACCACATTATCTTAATTAATATAAATAAACGTTTAGCTAGAAAGGGTGCGTGTAGCTCATCTAGTTATGGCGGAGAGCTTGAAATTGAATCCCTGCTGTGTAACTTATTAGTAGTTAGTTCTTCCTCCAAATAAAATGCTGGAACATTTTCTTAAACATTGATACTACATTATCTTATTTAATATATAGACACTTAGCCAGAAAGGGTGCGTGTAACTCATCTAGTTATGATGGTGGAGGTCAGGGGTTAGAATCTTCGCTGAGGTGTACTGTCACTTGTTCTCACTAAATGGTTTCCCTTTCTCTCACTCTATGTAATTGCTGGAAAATTTCTACTATACGCCAGCAATGGTTCATGTTGGTTCAGCGTATACCTACATCCAAGTATGTCGACGGATGATACTATACAACCAATTTTAGCATACTTTTGTGGAGGGATAGTGGCCCCTAACTGGAGATTATAAATTACTGTGAGGCTTCCAAGGCCCCTGATTGTGCATATACATAGCGGTATAAATGATCTCTAGTTGTGACACCACCCAAAGAGCGATGACGTCACCGGGAAAACTCATCGTCGCATAGAAGACCAACAAGTACAAAGGAACAAAAAATCCAAAAATAAACCTTTGTGTCATAGAAGGAAGGACATAAAACACCAGGTCATAAAGGAACAAAAAATCCAAAAATAAACCTTTGTGTCATAGAAGGAGGGACATAAAACACCAGGTCATTAACCCTATGTCATCATGGAAATATTATTTATTCCTGTATTGACTTGTCAAGTCGCCAAACTGGTTCTAGGGTTTCGATGACATCACCGGGAAAAATACATTGCCACATAGATGGGTAAAGGGGGTGGAGGGTTAATGAATCTTCAATGGGGTCATTGCTATCCGCTTTCAACTGTCAACATTTATAACAAGTTTAGTCACGCTGGAGGGTTAACGACTCTCGGTAAGTGTCCAATGATATCCTCCAAGTAGGTTACCACATATTTCATCCCCCAGGGGTATTTGACACACTGAGATCACGAGGAGGGAGGCAGAGGGAGGGGTAAAAAGTGAAAGGAGTTCCAACAGTCTTGCAGTAAGGAACCGTTGCTCAGTGCTCACACTCTACGCTAAACGGCCTGCCAGAGAGGATGCTTCTCCAATCTCCCGCGCTCACTTGCGATGCCAACATTTTATGGGACGTCGAGGGAGGAGTTCCCGACGCCATAGACTGCACGTTCCCCCACAATAAATAAAAAACTCCCACCCAAAACCCTCCCCCTGGGACCACAATCAAATGGGGCATACATAAAATCAAATGAGCACTTATCAAAAATCAAACGGGACTAAAAATGTGTCAAAAATCAAATGGGGCATAAATCAAATGGGGCATAAATCAAATGGGACAGGAACGAACAAGTTTGGACATGTATAAAACCCTTACAAACCAACACAACACCTCCCCACCCCGCGATAAAAAAATATCGCTGAAATCACAATACACACTCTCTCCCCACCCAATTTGTTCCCATTAATCGCTCACGCTACTTACCTTAGATTCTTACTGGTATCCAAAGAAATGATTTTACTATCACAATTCTCAATACATCATCAATTCTTAGCTCTAAAAAGCCAGATCATTGAAAGTTTTGGCATTTAAACTAAACAGCAAGATTTAAAATACGGCAATATTTCGTTGTGACCATTATTAGTTATTTTACCGTTTTACTTAAGTATCTAGCTAGAAAGTTGTAAAGGTACTGAAAATAACTTTTTTGTTCTTGTGATCTTGCACAAATCAAACATGACCTTTTTTTAATTAGTATTATTTTTAAACACCTACACTTTTTAGATGTTTATATTCTAACTAAACTAAGGTACGTTAGATTAATTAATAACCTATTTTTAATATGTAGATGGATGATTGAAAATGTAATTGGTTTGGAATCGGAATTGAACGTTGTAAAATAGAGTTTAAAATTAAAAAATTCAGAATCCAAACATGTATTATATATATATATATATATATATATACATGGTGGTTGGTTGATTTCTAAAATTTTAGATACCGGAACGCACTACCGTGTGTCTGCTACCCTCACCCCCATTTTTTATATATATTTAAGCTTCAAAAGACGAGTTTTTAGCCATTATTTTCTTCTAAAATTTTTTTTTTTAAATGCATCATAATGTGATTGTGTTTGAATGAATTTCATGTTTGGCTTAATAGAGGTACCGGAGCGCCGTTCCGTTGAGCTCCGTCAAAAGTTAAGAAATGTATATATATATATATATAGAGAGAGTGTAATTTTACTTTCTTTCAAGCCCTTGGAGAGAGGAGTAGTGTTATCCTAAAAAACGATAAGTCAAACTCGATAGTTTGTTAAATGTCGAGNTAGTGTTATCCTAAAAAACGATAAGTCAAACTCGATAGTTTGTTAAATGTCGAGCTGAAACAGAAAAAGTTGTTTCCGCAATGCCATCTTAATTTCGGCCTAGCTTAAACCATTTTACCGATCGGACTGAAACTTGGTATTTAGCGTTTTCATAAGTTTCCCCAAGGGATGTTGGAATTAGTAATTATGTAACCGCCCAAAGTCTAAGACTTTACTATTAAACAAGAATATTTCATAAATATATATTGACTAGAGTGTCCAAAGTCAAAGACTTCAATATTAAAAAATATATATATATATATTTCATAAATATAAAATATTGACTAGAGCTTCCAAAGTCAAAGACTTTAATATTAGACCAAAATATTTCATAAATATATAAATTTTGACTAGAGTGTCCGAAGTCAAATACTTTAATATTAGACCAAAATATTTCATAGATATATAATAATAATAATAATATTTAGCACCGCGTCTTACTACCCGTTTGGGTTATACGCTTTAAGTACTAATTACTCTAATGGATTAGGAATTGGGAAGGTTGAATTAGAGGAAGTTAACGAGCATTTGCGTGGAGGGAGAGTGGAAAACCATTTAGGAAAAACCACCCCAGTTCACTCGACCGAGATTCTAACCTCAATCTCCCCGTCCTCAGCAGTCGAGCTCAACACGACAAGAGCGTTAGCCAACTACGCCACTGAGCCGGGTCATAGATATATAAATAACGACTAGTGTGTTCAATGTCAAAGACTTTACTATTAAACAAGAATATTTCATAAATATATAAATATCGACTAGAGCATCCAAAGTCGAAGACTTTACTATTAAACATGAATAATTAATAAATATATAAATATTAACTAAGGTGACCAGAGTGGAAGACTCAAATATTAAACAAGCTCACCTATTATGGCATCAATATTCTGGACATTACAATAATTAAAGATTCAAAGATTTCTAAGCAAATTCATTATAAAGTTATCACGCCTCCCGTGCTAATAATCCGTCCAATGACGTAACAAAGACACGTGATATCAAGAAGGGCATTTAGAAGATATCTTACAACAACAATCAAGTTCACGCGCACTTTAATATTAATTGTACAGCGTTAAATATAAGTGTCCTGCCTAACAATGAATCCCAAAGAGATAGAATCATAAAGTATTATACAAATCAAGGACGGTCAGCTTCCTCTTTAAACACTTAAAGGCAGTCCAATGCTATTGAACTTACATATATATTATAGACTACTAAGTGTTCGTTTCCCACATTCTAATAAATGTTAATAGGAGCTATCAAAATTAATTGTCCCTAAAATTTGTTCTCCAGAGATTGATACCAACGACTAATCAGAAAATCGGTAAGAGCGCAATCAAAAGCTTGTCGCCTGGTGGCGAAAACAGAAAGTACGTTTACATTGGAGTAAAGATTAAGTTGCCCTAAAAGGTTTAATAAAATGAGAGCGTGGTTGCAAATTAACCACATTGATACCAAAAAACGCATCCCATAGTTGAAAATTTAAATTTACAAGACCAAATCACTAATTTTGAAAATATTCCCACACATTTACCCGAAATATAATTTTGAAGGATATAAGTAGGTCTCAGCTTAATTTGCCGCTCTCACCTTTGGTAAGTCTATGATACAATGAGTGACGATGTCTACAAAAACCGCCATATATAGCAAGCTCACCAGATCACATATTCTTAAGGAGTAGGCGTGACAAGGGGGAGAGGGGAGAGGAATGGACGAGACCTCGAAGCGTGTTGAAGTCTGTGAAAGCTTGCCCAAGCCTTGTTGGCATGACGATAACAGAACATGCGCTCGGACAAGTCAGGCGGAGGAAGTAACAACTAGGAGCGCAACGTAGCCTTCATTTGTTTGCCATGGGTGTGGCCTTTTTTCTTGGACCGTGCCGAGTTCCAACTCCCATCAGTCAACCAGATAGTGTGGTAGAAGTAGGAGGAGCGGCCAATCATGTGTCAGAGTTGCAGTCCAATGGTTCGGAGGGTGAGTTTTGTGCCATTTGATTCGAACTGTTACGATGTAACTTGCTACAATTAGATATCCTACCCTAAAATTAAGGGTAGTTTACTGAGGGAAAAAATCTAAAAGATACGCTCTAACAATTTTATATAAAGGCATTAATAATTAACACAACAAACAAATGGCAACCACCAGTTCCCCATGAAAATGAGTTTAAGGGCACGTAACAGAAATTTCCAATTTTGATCATATCTCCACAGATATTTGAGATAAGAAAAAATCTATCATTAGAAAGTCGTAATACAATCAAAAATATTTATTTGTTTGATAATTTAATAAAACCAATACTTTCTGAGCTATATACAAATATAACTTACATATATTTGTATAGATTTGTTTGGAACAAAAAATTAGCAGCAGGTCTTACTATCCGTTAAGGCTATGCACTCTTATGTACTAATTATGCTACTTGTTTTAGGAATGATGAAGGTTATATTATAAGAAATGTACCCTCATTTGCGTAGAGAGAGAGAGAGAAAAAAAACCTCTTCGTACACCCGAACGAGATTCAAAACTCAATATCCGCCATCAGAAGTCTAGTCTGCTGAGCGCCTTTGATCATGTGGCAATCGAAGTGGTTAATAGTCTCGAAGAACTATTATTAGATATTCAAATTTTTAACAAAATAATATGCGAGATATTAAAATAACAATAAATTCGTAACCATGTTCTTAAAATAAAATAAAATAGTTTTTACTTTCTAAATGGCCCTTCCTTTGATAATTAACTTTATTTTGCGGTCAGCATTGAAAACATTGGACTTTACTTTATTTTTATTAATATTATCTATAAAAAGCTGCAGAACATATACCAATTACATAAGTAACTTTCATAACTGTAAAAAATAGTATCTTCTTTACTAAATGTCACTGTAGTTGACCAATATTTGGCGTTCGTTGTGAAAACGGGGTTGTTTTAAACTGCCCCTGGCCGTAATGTTTCTTCCACGCATGTACTGACAGAGATACAAATGCGTTTATAATTATCTCTGTGACATGACAGAGTCCTGTGAACTATTTTCAAATTTTATCCAGCAGTTAATTATAATGAATGCGAGTCCTCGTGTTTTGTTTTTAAAAAAAGCATTTGTTGACAAATGTCGAGAAAGGTTGATTTGTTATTTAAATATATGATCATAGTCACCTTTTTTTTCCCCTCACGGCTGAGTAGGAGCATTGTTGATATGTCAATCATAATTTTATGGCACAAAATCGTTCCGTTTGTAAAGAATCCAATAATTAAGAAGGACGCATTTTCAAAATGGTAGATACATGATAAAGTTAAGCTTCAAGCCATTTGCCTTTGGAATTTAGTGTTTGCGAGTATACAGGCATAAATATAATGATCAGAGAAAAGTTATATTAGCAGAGCTCCTAATTTTTTTTTTTTAAATGCTAGTTTCTACAATCCAATTTTCATAGCAAGAACCTTATTTGGCATCTAGAAAACTTACTAGATATACTTTCATTTCAGGCCATGCAGACTGCTAGTATCATTTTTTCCGAATGGAGTATGTTTCTATTTAAACTTGTTTGTTCCGCGATTGCCGCCAAATGCGTTGACCAAGCTCTCTTTATTAAAGATATATCTGCATCTCCAACTTTATAAGTTTCTGAAATACCAGTTTGAATTAAAAACGCCGTGTGATATAAAATATAATGTTCCATTTCATACACACGTGGGTGTTTGCGTTTTCTCTTGTGATCTGTAAAGTAATCATTTTCAAACGGGAACTTAATTGAGTAGACATTTAGTTTTTTCAGTAGTTGGTAAAAAAATAACTCTCGTAACACCCACAAATGTTTTGTATATATTTTTTTCAGCGTCTCATTACCAATTCAGGTTATACGCTAATGGGTTAAGGAGGAGGAAATCTAAATAATTTATAGTAAGTATGCCCACATTTGTTTGGAAGAAAAGTGGAAAAACATGCGGTTCGTTAGTGGAGCTGTCCCTGGTGTCATCTTTTGTTTTGTTCTCGCCAGTGAGTCTACGGCTCGCTCGCGCTGTTGGTTCGGTGGGTTGCCGCTGGACAGAGGAAAGCCAGTGTCTTGCACGGCGTGTCCACTCGTAAAGGTATGTGTGTCTGACTCCAAGAATCCTTTAAGAGGCTGGATGACCTGGAGGTGAGCCCGGCCGACAAGGGGGCGAGTTTGGTCACGTTTCCATATGAAAGCTGCCATTTGGCCGCCCCAGTTGTTTAATTAATTTTACTCTGCAGGCATTGCCACGGCTCCCTTGTAATTGAACAAGTTATGATCACAGCTAATGTGAGACTCCTGGTTATTTAGTCGGTTGTGTTGACTCTCTAGGCGGTTACAACAACTCCTTTGAGCTGGTTGTATGTTGATGTTAAAATAACTTTGTTTTGACTAACAGTCTGAAACTCTTCAACTAGAACTTTCCTATTTATTGATTTAAGGGTAGTTATTATATATATATATATAATCACGTATATATATATATATATAATCACATATATATATAATAATGCTTTGAAGAGAAGAAGCTCCCCAATGAAGTAAAGATTTTCACTCTGACATTTCTTTGATCAAACCATATTTATTGATAACAGGATAGCAGAGGTATCTAGAAACAAAGGCGAGGACGCCTTGCTTAAGAGCAAATTTACGTGTAACCAGGGAACTTACTGCCATTACATTAATTTAGCTCGCCTTTTAAGAGGAAATATGGTTCTCGTAGCTATTTAATATTTATATTTAAGTAATGTAATATTTGGAGGAAATAGTGTGAATATTGAGTTTGTCCTTAATGGTTTCACGTACTCTGGCCTGATTTTTATTGTTCGCCTAACGTTACCCTTGTTAATGAACCATTTTATACATTTAACGTCCATTGGGAGGTGTGGGAGTCAGCATATATTGAAACGGGATTCGGACCCCGATCTCCCGGTCATCGGAAGTCCCCATTTTATGGTGACGTATTGGACCACCGCAGAGGGTGATATCAAGTTATATTTTACGGACTTTTTTGAAGGGCAGTTTCAAATATTTTATACAATGATTGTTCAGTCTTGGTTAAAAAATGTACTATTATTGTTTTAATTTTTGTTTTATTAGAGACTAAAATATGTACTTTGTTTGTTGCTTTGAATTTTGAATTGCCACTCTTTTTCTACTAGTTTTCCAATGAGAGACCTTCTCTCTCTTGATTGTACAGGCAGGTTTTTTCTCTCTCTTTTTGTTTGCTATTAATATACTTGCAGTTGTCTTATGACTCTCCAAGAAACATATGGGGAAAATAAAGCCTAAAGAAAGCTGGCTTATAAGAACCTGAAGTCTCATTTTTTAGAGCAAAATTCTTCAGGTGAGTCCTTACTTGTTTTTCAAAATGTTCTATACAGTTCACTTCTCAGTTATGCTGGATACCACATTGTTCAATTATATACAATTATTATTGGCAATTTATTTTGTTTGATAATTCTTAACAAAAAAGTATGTATTATTAATTTTAATGTTAAAGGTGTTCACCTTTATTTTCATTTATTAAAGTAACACTCGTATAACTTAGCTTGTATATTGCTTCACGATCTATTCGTATGTTTTTGAGGAAGGGAAAGAAAGCAAATTGTATTAAATGTACATATACATATATATATATATATACGATCCCCCGGTCTAGAACAACTGGGTGCCGCCAACCGGGCGCGACTAACTGGGCGCTTGCAAACTGGGCTCTGGTAAGACTGCGTAACAAAACAACTGGGCGCCAGCGTAAAAACGTAATAATGGTTGTTTTTTTTTACTAAATATTCATTTTTGTAGTTTTTTGAATTGATAACAGAGGAAACTTAATTTTTTCATATTTATAAAGTTAGACGACTTGATATTATAAAAAAAAAATCTTTTTATAACACAAAAACAACGAAAAATGAGAATGTTGAGTAAAATAAACCACGTAAAGATGAATTAACCAAACGTAACCTAACCTAACCTATCTGGTGCCTAGTTGTTTGTTTTCATTTTTTACAACTATAACATTTAAAAAAAGACCCTAGCACCCAGTTGTCCGGATCCGTTTATCACCATATCAAACGGGTTATACGCTTATGTGCTAGTGGCTTAAGGATAAAGAAAGTGTGCCCTCTTTGGTAGGAGGATGTAAAAACCCTCAGTACACCCGACCAAGATTATAACCTCGATCTCCCCGTCATCGGGGGTATAGTCTATTGCTAGACTAGTGTTTTAAATAGAGATAAGGATTTAGACACTATACGGCTGATGAAAAAACTTAATGTAATTCTGATTTATTCCACCCTAGGTTGTGTAATTTATGTT
>CABFOV010008172.1:4587-24745 GCA_902141375.1 Timema poppense
CCCCCCCCGCAAAAAAAATTACTGGGTACAGAGCCTGGCTATTTCTGTCCCCCTTAATAATTTAGAGCTCCATCAACTACAAAATGAATCACAGCTTATTTTTAGCAACGCGTCTTAATATCCGTTCGGGTTATACGCCTGTGTACTATTTATACTAATGTTTTTTTTAATTAGGAAGGTTCTAATGTTTTTTTTAATTAGGAAGGTTATATTTATGGGAAGTGTACCCGCATTTGTGCGTAGAGAGAGAGAGTTAAATACAATTTTTGAAAAAACTACTATCAGTACAGCCGACCTAGATTCGGACCTCGATCTCCCCGTCATCGGTAGTCTAGTCTACTGCGAGAGTAGCGTCTTAGACCATGCGGCCACTGAAGCGTGCTTAAACCGAAGTTGAATCATCCGTAATACTCATAAAGGAGCCAAACAAACCAGCCCCAATTACGTTAGCGGCCAAGTCATGACTGTGGTAAAGATCTTTACTAGCCCTCACGGCCCTGTCCGACAAGGTGCTCCTACTAGGCCGATGGTGAAATTAGTCTTTACTCCGCTTATATTGTTTTAGTGTGTTGGTAATTTGAACTGAATGTAATGTTTTGTGGGCCGCTGCCAAAACATTGTCTTTGACGGTTATTCTCCTTGTGCACAGTTTTTACTGTTGTTTCTACTATTTGGCGCTTGTCTCTATGCTCTTTGGCGATACTTAGATAGAGCGATCGTTTCGTTTGTCGGTGTTGTCGTTCCAGAAACCATCAGTAGACAATCATAAGCTTTGAATAGTTCGACAGTGCTTTCGACACGTTTCTCTTACGTGTGTGTTTCTGTTGAGAGACGCTGCCTACTTGTGACATCACGGCTGTAAAAGAAAGGATTTACCATGTTAATGAATTTGCAGCCAGTGTTAAAGATAAAACGTTGAAACGACAACTATACATTCTTAATTAATTCTGAAAATAGTCCTACAATGTCACAAAATTATTATTTTTATCTTTAAGAAGTTTTTTTTGTAAACGTATGTTTTTTTTATAAATCCTCTACAACCTAGACTATTTGTCTTGGTCATGAAATTGGCCTATAGGAGTCTTCATTACAGGATGTAGATTAAAAAAGTCCATGATAGCATATGTTTATCTAGAATGGTAAACAATAAAAAGGTGAAACTAAAAAGAAAGTAATTGTTTTCAAGGTGCAAATGTTAAAGTGACTGTGTAAACTCATTAGAGGAAGAGGGGAAGGATTATCAAGACATCCTATCAAAACTTTAATGGTTCACTTCATTAGCAAACAGCAATGATGGCATCTTTTTTTATTTTAATATCATGTATTGTAAAGTATTTATATAATCTATTGAATATTGGTTGACTTTAAAGATAATTCTCCTCTCTCCCTTGGTTACAGGCGATAATGCACAAGTATATGTTATTTATTTTAATAATTTAGTTTTTTCAGCACCGCGTCTTACTATACTTTAGGGTTATACACCTAATAATTTAGTTAAATACGAAAGAAAAATTAACAACTTTTTTCACTCTTAAACCATATGAATATACAAGGATGATTTCACAGTCTAAGGCGTCAACCTCATTTGATATAAATTTCTGGTGATGAGAAGTTTGGGTCTCAATATGCAACCACCTTGTGCATTCAGAGTATTATTTCCAAAATTGCTCTCCATCCACGCATATTTTGATACATTTCCTCTATGTTCTACCTTACGCCTTCCTACACGACTGATGAACTAAAATGAGGACAGCCCGAACAGATAGCAGAATAAAGTTCCCCAAAAGAAAAGAAAAGCACACACACGAAGACAACATATTTTATTCCACCGGGATATTAAACCAATTCAATCTTACAATGGACAGGTTTTTTTAAGCATCAAGTTCTTACTACCTTTTGAGTCTATACGCATGTGTACTAATAACGCTTGTGAGGTTGAATTTATAGGAAGTATACCCTCGTTTACGTGGAGGTAGAAGGGAAAACAATTTAGGAAAACCACCTTCAGTACACCTGACCGGGATTTGAACTCTGATCATCCTGTCATAGGCAGTCTAGTTTAACACGAGAGTAACGGATTAGACCGTGCAGCCACTGAAGCAGGTAGTGGTAGCGTAATGTTTCAACAAAATTGTTCTCGTCCAAGGTCATCCAAGCGTGTTAAATGCTTGTAAAACAACAGTCAATTGAAACTTTGATCTACCCCCTCAATCCCTCCTCTTTATTTTAACAAAACACTGACAAAACAACTATGTTTATTCTATTAAAAGGCCTCCTTTAATTTTGTTTGATACTTTATCTATTTCAAGACCATCTTAGCTAAAACTGTTTAGCGTGAAATCAATTAAAGATAGTTGATAGAAGGTTTTACTTCTTTGAAAAAGCAAACGTCCATTAGTATCTCTTTTTTTCTATCTCACAGGTTGCTACCATTAAAATATTGTTTATTTTCGTTACCATTAGTAAAATGTTTAAGATTACAAAGTTAATCTATAAATAATATATCAAACTATTAATTTAATTCTAAACACATTTGGTACTATCATCAAGTGTAAAGTCAAACAGGTTTTTGTACTTACACTAATGGGGTAAGAATGAGGAAGATATTCAGGGTGGGGCAAAGAGTGTTGACACTTTCAATAACCCTATATCTTGACTATTTCAACTACTATATGCTTAAAATTAAGCTTAAAATATATCAAAAAGAGATTGACAGTTTTCTACGTACCCTGGACGTATTGATTACAAAAGTCCTTAAAATGGCCACCGTTATAGGCATTACATTGTTGTACGCGCTTCTCGAATCTTGTCAGGATTTTGCGCAATGTCTCTTTTTTTTTTAGCACCGCGTTTTACTCGCCATTTGGGTTAAGTGCTTATGTACTAATTATGCTAATGGCTTTAGGAACTAGGAAGGTTATATTTATAGAAAGTGTACCCGCATTTTCATGGAGGTCGAGTGAAAAACTATTTTGGTAAAAACCATCTTCAATATACTCAACCAAGATTCTATCCTTGATCTCCCCGTCATCGGCAGTCTCGTACACTGGGAGAGTAGTGCCTTAGATCATGCGGCCACTGAAGAGGGTGGATTGATAAATAATTTATTTAAAAAAAACTCTTAGTGCAGTCAGCTGGGAATCAAATCCTGACCTCCACATCTCCATCAAACTAGACTGCCATTTAGTCTGGGTGCTCACAGGTGTTGGTTCAGTTGCAGTAGGGGGTGATAGGGTGAAGTTAATGTAGAGGGGGTCGGGGTTTTAATCCCAGCCACGGGAAATGCGATTCTACCATTTTCTTTCCACGTAACTGTGGGTTAATTTATTCTGAGCTCTCATCCCTATACTGTAGATTGAGTCATGAATAAATAGATATTGGATTTAATATACTATTAATTTTTTTTAAACTAAGTTTAACTGTTTCATAGTATGTTTATGCGCAGAGGTAGTTCAAGTGTACATTTTTTTTAAGAGTAATGAACTGTTTAGAAGTTGCAAACTTGTGCCGCTTTCGCTGTCACTATACGCCAAACAGCTTTTTCACTGAATTTATTTCAGTCCGTAGATCAGGGTGTGAAAGAACTCCAAGAAATAAAAACAAGTAAAGCGCAAGGGATCTTGCTCATGACGATACTTCAATGAATTGTTGAAACTATTTATCTAAGATAATGGTTCTTAAACTCTCACCCGCGTACCCTTGGGAGGAGTTTTCTAGTTATTCAATACAAATTATTAAACATATGTATAACACTCAAGTTACAACAGCATAGTCTATGTGACAAAAATATTTGATTATTGTGGAGGAGACCCTAGCATGATTCTGAATTCAGAAAAAAAAGTTCGTGAAAGAATTAACTTTTTTTGCATCCCATCTAACTATCCATCAGAATCATCCTCATTTAACTATAGTAACTAAACAGCATTTTAGAAAACACATATCCTAATATTAATTTAAAATATTTGATTCAAATTTAAACTAGTTGAAAAATCACACCTGGATACGGGAATCGAACACTAGACTCTCGACTTGGCTTATCGTTGTTCTATCCCTGAGCTATCCAGGATTCGTTCCTTTCTTAGGGTCATTCTTCACTCTTATTTTAAGACAGAGTCTGTGATGGACGTGCATCAATCTTCAGCAACTGATGGGCGATCAAGTGATATAGTGAGCTATCAAATACCACAGCCATATGCAACTCAGGATGGCTGTTACTCTGCCAAGTAAACCACACATGCGTTGAGGGAGAGTAGGTTAGGGGGGAAATAACCGCATTACGTCCGGATGAGGTTCAAAGCTATACCTCCCTGTCACTGGCATATCACACTAGATGAGCTTGACGCCTCAGGCCGTGTACGTGTGAACCAGTTACTTACCCCCTAGCTGAACTACAGTCGTCTCATGGCTTCTTTGGTGCTGATTGACAGATTTGAAAAGTTACCAGACCAAATCATGTATTCCTACGCCGAACCATATGATCTGTAAAAACATGTGTTTAGCAGCTATCACTTCTGACAGTTCAAAATTTAGGAATATACCTAAATGTTGACTGTCAGAAGTCAGCTGTGAGTTGCCAGTCAGCACCAAAGAAGCCATGGGGCTACTGTAGATGTGCGTCAGCGTGTGTTTGTCTCTGACATAAAAGGTGGTTGTTTGATCCTTAACAGGTGTAGAATTAATACTTAGCACCGCGTCTGACTATCTGTTCGGGTTATACACTCAAGTACTAGCTACGCTAATGGGTTAGGAATTAGGAATGTCGAATATAGAGGATGTGAATCCGCATTTACGTGGATGTATAGTGGAAAACAATTTATGAAAAAGCACCTCCAGTTCACCTGAGCGAGATTCAAACCTTGATCTCCCCGTCATCGGCTAGTCGAATGCGAGTGTGACTCCTTAGAGCACGCATCCACCGAAGCGAGTGACCTGTTGTTGTAATCAATATTGTGGGAATACGGACGAGTCGAGTCCAGAGCTTGAGACAGGGAAGCCAATACAAGGTGTTCTCCCAGCCGCATGGAGAGGGGTTCGATTTCCTTTCAGCCTCTCGATCACTCACAGAGGCATCTCCTCCCACACCGGTGATCATTCGGACTAAGGCATCAAACTCACAATAGACTGCACGGTGAAGTTGAGTTTCTATTCTAAGCCGCCTCCCTCGTTATCCATCCTTTCCTGCATGACTGCTAGGCGGGACTGTCCTCTCTACCCCTGTATTTATTGTCTAAGCCAGTGGTTTCCAAACTTTGACAGGAATTGATCAGCGTGACTCCTTAATATTGCCTGCAAGAGTTAATATCATAGCTTTAAAATTATTATGTTCACTGAATAATACCGCCAGTTTGGACTATACGCATTTAATACACCTGTGGGGTTAGGTACAATTTAAAATAAATGTACCTTTATTTAAATGTAGGGAGAAGGGGTAATCAGTTTTAGTATAGATCACGGTGATCTGGCGGCCTAGGGGTAAGGTGTCAGACTTCTATGCTGGCGACCGGGGTTCAATCCTTGGTCCCGGCACCGACTTATCTGATTACCAAACCCTTCCTTCACCTCTGACAAGACATCTTGTGAATATGGGGAATGCCGGGCCTCCACCGTGGTTCGGATTCCACGTTAAACTGTAGGTCCTCCATTTCATCTCACAATCACCCTAGCATTACACATTAGCGTAAGTGCGTATAACCCGAACGGGTAGTAAGACGCGGTGCTAATAATAATAATAATAATAGTATAGATCACCCCCAGTACCTTAGGTTGGATTCAAATCCTGAACTCATCACCGACAAACCAAACGAGCTTGACGTTAAGCCCGCGTGCTTGATATATTTTTTATTATTAATTGATTATATAATGACTATGATAATACGAAAAAAAGAGAATCAAAGAACCCGGCGGATATTTTGGAAGTTATGCTGGCAGCGCAACTCGCCTAAACACGATATTAATGCAGCAAACTAAGTCAGTCAGCAAGCAGCTGTCAGAAACGATTAACCAAAAGGAACCTAAGCAATAAAATAAAAGTTTTATTTATCATTTTAACTGCTTAAATTTATAATTGAATTTTTTAAGATTCAATCATAGTTATAATAATTTAAAAAAGTAGATCTAAAGAAATAACCTAAAGCATTGCGACCCCAGCTGGAATATGCCACAACTTGCAGGGTTTGTAAACCACCGGTCCGAGCTGAGATGTAGAGCTTCCTTCCTCGTTAGTCATCCCTGGTTGCATGACTGTTAGGCATAACGCCTTAGACCAGGGATGATGTCTTAGACCAGGGGTGACGTCTTAGACCAGAGGTGACGCCTTGGGCCAGGAGTGAAACCTTAGACCAGGGATGATGTCTTAGACCAGGGGTGACGTCTTAGACCAGAGGTGACGTCTTAGACCAGTGGTGACACCTTGGGCCAGAGGTGAAACCTTAGATCAGGGGTGAAGTCTTAGACCAGGGGAGAAGCCTTATAACAGGGTAAAGCCTTAGAGAAGGTGACACCTTAGACTAGGGGTGAAGCCTTAGACCAGGGGTGACACCTTGGGTCAGGGGTGACGTCTTAGACCAGGGGTGACACCTTGGGCCAGGAGTTACACCTTAGACTAGGGGTGACGTATTAGACCAGGGGTGACACCTTATAACAGGGATGACGTCTTAGACCAGGGGAGAAACCTTAGACCAGGGTAAAGCCTTAGACAAGGTGACACCTTAGACCAGGGGTGACACCTTAGACCAGGGGTGACACCTTGGGCCAGGAGTGACACCTTGGACCAGGGGTGACGCCTTAGACCGGGGGTGACGTCTTGGACCAGGGGTGACACCTTAGACCAGGGGTGACGCCTTATTACAGGGGTGACGTCTTGGACCAGGGGAGAAACCTTATACTAGGGTAAATCCTTAGACAAGGTGACACCTTAGACCAGGAGTGACATCCTATACCAGGGGTGACACCTTGGGCCAGGAGTGACACCTTAGACCAGGGGTGACGTCTTAGGCCAGTGGTGATGTCTTATACCAGGGGTGACATCCTATACCATGGGTGACGTCTTAGACCAGGGGTGACGTCTTAGACCAGGGTTGAAACCTTAGACTTGGGATTTCCATCTTAGAAGTGCCCGAGAGCCACAATTTGAATCACCGAGTATAGTGGTGGACCGTGGACAGCATCATAATTGGCTAGAGGGTGGAATGAAATAGGATACACATGAATACACAAGTTATTAAAATGAGTGCAGTTAAACTTAGTGAATTAACATCAGTCGAAGCTTTCATGGATTTTTCCCATGCAAGTCAAAAATTCCAGTTTCTCGGCTAAAAATACCAATTTTACTTCAGTAGATTATTTTTCCAAGAAACTACGTGGACCCACCCAAAAAAAGGCATCGCGGGCCACCAGTTGGAAACCCCTGCAGGTAGTTCTTGCGTTGATCAGAGTGTTCGGCCAGACTGATAAGCGCACGAGCGAGCGACTGAGCGACTGGGTGACCAAACTGGCGAGCGAGAGCGTGATTAGCAGATAGCTCTCGATAGTTGTTGGCGAGGAGGCAAACGTTCGAGTCTTGGCTCAGGGAATTGAGGGTGGTTTTTGACAGGTGATTTATTGTTGTGGTCTCTCATCATATATACACACTAATGGTGATTATTATTTGTAGAGGCCTACTTTGATTATAATATTTAAGTATTTTAACATATCAGTTATATATATATATATATATATTTAAATATAGTTTATGATCTTATAAATTAAACTTGGCCGTTAGTAGCATTGATAATTATATATAAAAAAAGTCAAATATAATGTCAAATTGATAAGTTTTCCTAGCACGTAATGAACCAACATTAAATAATATTGTCCAGCGCCTGTAAACTAGACTGTTCCGGCTTGGCGCACGCGCTTGGAAAATAGAACCTGTTATATCTTTCAAGCGCGTTCACTCGGTCACTCGCTCCAGTTTGACCATCTCTCATTACAACCAGTTCTATATTTCAAGCCGTTGCTGCTTGGCTCACTCGCTCCAGTCTGGCCACCTCTCATAACAACCAGTTCTATCTTTCAAGCCGTTGCTTGGCTCACTCGCTAGTTATGGCCACCTCTCGTTACAACCAGTTATATCTTTCAAGCCGTTGTTTGGCTCACTCTCTCCAGTCTGGCCACCTCTTATAACAACCAGTTATATTTTTCAAGCCGTTGCTTGGCTCACTCGCTAGTTTGGCCACATCTCGTTACAACCAGTTATATATTTCAACCCGTTGCTTGGCTCACTCTCTCCAGTCTGGCCACCTCTCATAACAACCAGTTCTATCTTTCAAGCCATTGCTTGGCTCACTCGCTAGTTTGGCCACCTCTCAAAACAACCAGTTATATCTTTCAAGCCGTTGCTTGGCTCACTCGCTCCAGTCTGGCCATCTTTCGTTAAATCCAGTTCTATCTTCAAGCCGTTGTTATGGCTCACTCGCTCCAGTCTGGCCACCTCTCATAACAACCAGTTATATCTTTCAAGCCGTTGCTTGGCTCACTCGCTAGTTTGGCCACCTCTCGTTACAACCAGTTATATCTTTCAAGCGCGTTGCTTGGCTCACTCGCTCCAGTCTGGCCACCTCTCGTTACAACCAGTTCTATCTTTCAAGCGCGTTCGCTCGGTCGCTCGCTCCAGTCTAACCACCTCTCATTACAACCAATGGGTTCTATTTTATTTTTTAGTCACTCGCCCAGTCCGGCCGTACCCTTTAACTGGTGAAAGTATCGGCCAGCCAGACCTGTCAACGACAGTCAACAGCAACTTATAACTGACATTGGCGATCAAAACCAAAAGTTCCTTGGTTCGATTTCAATGTCCAGGTTGGCATGTTTCATTTAAGTGAATATACTATGTGGCCTCACTCTTTTGTTAGCTTACGATTTCGAAATATTAGATTTTACTTTAATTTACATTTTCATTATTTCAAAGGTTCACAAAAGAACAGCCCTTCATAAAGGCACGTAGTATAAAACCATGCATCAAAAATAAAACAAAAACAAAGGGGCTTATAAAGAATACTAAAATAACGACTGACAATAAATATAAAATATACCAGAAAGCTAGAACAAACAGTGAAATCATGATGTGATTGTAATCAAAGATCATTAAACTGTGTTTGCTTTGCTTTAAATGTACAAAATGTATATTTTTTATTCTTATTATTTTATTGATATTCAAACGATTTGAAAAAAGATATGCTAATATAATATACCATTTGATTGGTAAATATAGGCCTAGTAATTTTTATAAAGGTTCCTGATGCGATTTCATTTTACAGTCCGATTTTAATAGTAAGGAACTTTTTTGACACTTGATTCATTGGCCGCATGGTCTAAGGCATAATTTTAGTGTTAAGACTACACTATCGATGACAGGGAGATCGAACATCGAATCAAAGTCAGGTGTACTATAGTTGGCTTTGCCAAAAAGGTTTTTCACTCTCCCTCCAAGCAACTGTGTGTTCACTTTCTCTAAAGTCAACCTTCCTAATTCATAAATCGTTAATGCAATTAGTACATATGCGTATAAACTGAACAGGTAGTAAGAATATAAGTAAGAAGCGATGCTTAGAAACGCTTTTTTTTAAATTAAAAATATAACTGAAACAAATTTCATGTATTCATAAGTAAGACCATGAGATCTGCAACTGGTGACCTGGCGGTCTAGGGGTAAGGTGTTGGACTTCTGTGCTGGGGGTCCGGGGTTCAATCCTCGGTCCCGGCACAAACTTATCTGATTGATAAACCTTTCCTTCCCCTCTAACAAGAAGTGTATTAATAACAACTTGTGAATGTGGGGAATGCCAGTCCTCCACCGTGGTTCGGATTACACGTTAAATTGTAGGTCCTCCATTTCATCTCACAATCACCCTACTATTACACATTAGCGTAAGTGCATATAACCCGAACGGGTAGTAAGACGCGGTGCTAATAATAATAATAATAAGAAGAAGAAGAATCTGCAACTTTCCCTTTTCATAGATAATATCAAAACCCATATGATACTGCTACTAACAAAGTAAAATGTTATCAATGTTTACCATAAAATACATGTTTGTATTTTCTAAATATTCCTTCCTACCAGAATTCTACAATATATATGCAAATACGCCATCCAATATCCCTTCACATTTCTATATCCCGGCTGACCTCAAAAACTACATAAGCGGCGCATTTATGTGGACGGGTTGAATTCTATGCCAGGTTCCACACAGTAGATTGGTTTCAATTATTCACAATTAATATGAACCCGGGAGAGGTTTTCAAACCAATCATGGCCGATTGCCCAATACAATCCAATATTTGGCATGATTTTATAATGTCTCTAGTAATCACTGCTTTAAAAATTGATTTGTGTTAGTTTTAAAATATTGTGTTTTTATTTATTATTATAATTAATCATAAATATGATTGTTCAATTTTTTTTAAATAAGGCCCTGTGTGTCTTAAGGTTTTCAGCTGGAAGACGAACAATTTAACCTAGAAATGAATTAAATATTTTGTAACCACGCCATAAACGATTTTGTTTTTGGTACCGCGTTGGGTTATACCCTTATTTACTAATTACGCTAATAGTTTCAAGGATTTGGAAGGTTGTATTTAGAAGAAGTGTACTCACATTTGCGTGGAGAGAGAATGGAACCCCATTTTGAAAAGAAAAAAAAAACTCTCTCAGTACACCCTAACCGAGATTCGAAACTTGATCTCCCCGCTATCAGCAGTCTATTCTAATGTGAAAGTAGCACGTTAGACCACGCGACCACCGAAACGCATGTCATAAATGACTGGTTTACTGTAATTTTCATTTTTTCCCCATACATTCTTCTTCATAACAGAGTGACATTCTTGTAATAAAACTACACGGGAAATTTCCCATGTAATTTTGGAGCAGCTAATCTTTAATTCATGTAGAATGTACTTTATTTCAAAGTACATGATTATGTTAGATCAAAAAATACCATCTTCAACATCTTTCATTCATCTCAATAAGCTTCTAATTCATTCAAATCGAATGAAATCATTTTGAATTGATATCACTTTTAAATAAGAAAGAGGCTCGTAGTCTATATTCACAGAACAAGGGTCACTGGAAGCCATATTAGGGTTTCAGAACTCATAATATATGCAAGATGAGTATGTGGTATTTGAATAGAGTATGACAGCACTAGCCCGGAGATAAATGGAAAACCCCATCGTGGTAATATAGCTCCTACATTTCAGACAATCGGGATAAGAACGCAAGTAAGAGTGTGTCTTGTACTGTACATATAAATATGTAAAAACACTAATAAATTACGTTTAGGTAGTAGTGATGTGTAAAGTACAGTTTAGAGGAAATGTTTTAGCATTTGCATGTAGGAAGTGTGGGGATGCCGCGTTAATAAAAAGTTGTTTGTTGTTTTAAAATATAGTTTACGGTGAAAGGTATCACCATTTACCTAAATAATTAAAAACGTTACATTTTGAAAGCTAATAGTTAATAAAATCTAATGAAAAGTGTGAAAAATCTTATTTTCAAACGCGACTCACGCTAAATGTCGCAGTTTTGAGAGTATGTCCTTAGAAACGGAGATTTGCCTTTCCCCCTCCCTCCTTACCCCCCCCCTCCCTCCCAAAAAAAAAGAAAAAAAAATATGTTTTAACTAGTTCACGACAGAACATTTTAAGTTAGTAACCGACCTCGTGGTATAATGAAGGTCAGAGCGCCTGGCTGCTAACCCAATGGTACAGGATTCGATTACCGGTTGGTACCAAGGGATTTTTCTCGAAAGTGGAATAATTCCCATGGTCTCCAAGGTTTGGTTAATTAGGCTTAGGTTAGGTCAAGATATTCATTGGCTCCAACCAGTTCTATTCACTAGCATCATACAATCATCATTCCCTCATCTCATCGGGACGCGTAAAGAGCCTTCACAAAAATTATGTACGATTAGTCGTCCCCTGAGCAACGGCACATTAGTACTGGCCAATCTTTCCACAAACTAAACTACAAATTGATGTAGCCCACACACGCAACTATTATTATTATTATTATTATTGCTAGCTCTAGATTTCTTGAATTTTATTTTAATCATAAAAGAAAAAAAACTTAAAGATTTGATTTAATGTGCACCCTTATATTTGATTACTTAATGTTTGTTTACTGTTGACGGTTCACTACTAATTATTATTGGACAAGCTTATTATGTTTGTACTTTTCTGTGTTTGTTGCTTTTTTTACCTTTTTTACTATCATTAAGTCACTAAATAAATATCGTTGTAATTCACTGTCCACAAAGTTAGCCTTATTTTAAATGTATCGTGATTAGTATTTTCGTAATGCTAGCCTGTTAGAGATCTCGACTCTCGACTGTGGAGTACTACCACCCTAACAAAGAAAAATGAAACTGAAATATATTATTATTATTTTTAAGATAGTTTAGAAGGGTTTTAGTTGTTTTTAAAATTCAGGACCGCTATTCTAATAATGATCACAGCAGTGTGATGATATTTTCCTTCAAATAGGTGGCGCCCTTGATTGATCAAGCCACCAGAACGTGCTCTCTGATAGATTTTCACCTCCACTGCGCTCCGCAAGTTGCATTCCTGTTGTGCACTTCCGTTCCACTGAACTCAAGATAAAGAGCTGAAGAATCTCCAGTTAGGGAGAGGGGAGCCTTGTTTGAAATAAATAGAGAGCACGTTGCGCTGGTGGGACCTGTTGTTTAAAGATAAGAGAGAGAGAAACAGGGATAGGAGATCAGGTTAGACAGAGGAAACTAGTGGCAAGGGATGATAAAGAACCAGAGTTTGAGCAGAGGACAGAAATGAAACTACACCTTGGTAAAATAAAGCACTATGACTCATGAGATCGGAGTATATTTCGGTACAGTGGCAAACATGTTAACAACGGCGTTGCTTATTTGGAGATTCCGAAGCTATTTTATGAAGTGGGTTGCATCTTGACGCACCTAAGCACTCTAAGCACTATCACACTTAGACACCAACCTAAGAAATAGAAAGAAAGGGAATAAAATGAGCAAATCACCCTATGAGGCCTCTTGTGTATCTACTGACAACACTTACCCTCTTCCTCTGACGAGTTTACACAGTAACTTTAATCTTTGCTCCTTGAAATCATTGACTTGATTTTTAAATATTCATATTTCTTGTTTCCTATTCTAGATATACATATGCTTCCAATGACTTTTTTAATTCACATCCTAGCAGGAAGATTTCTACAGGCCATTTTAATGACCAAGACAAATAGCCTAAGTTTTAGATGATTTATCAAAAATACGTTTACAAAAAAAAAATACTTCAAGATTTTTAAAAAAATGTGGCATTTTAGGACTATTTTTAGAATTATTTAATAATTTATGATTTTTGTTTCAACGTTATATCCTTAAAACTCGCTGAATAAAACGTAGTTATAAATCAAATATTGCTTCCTTACAAACAGAGAAATTCAGTTTCTTCATATGGCAACTAAATGTGAAGTTCGTTTAGTCTGTTGTGTCAGTGGCGGAGAGGTCAGAGTTTGAATCTTAGAACGTGGGTTTTCCTATATGAATTCCCACATCCTTTCCACGCAAAGGCGGGTACATTTATTCTAGATTATGCCTAAAAAGGTGTGTATATCTACGACAGGTGAAAAAAATACACTTTGGACATTTGAAATACACAAAAAGTTTATTCAGATTGACTAAAAAGATTTTTCTTTTTTTAGAAATTAATCAGCTTGTATGTGTACTATGAACATAAAATGTTTATTATGTTAATTAATTTTTAAGCCCGTCTACGACAGGCTAGTGTCAGTATTACTAACCTAACAAAACTAAACCTTTAATTTGTAGATGCGTAAAAGATTAGGTTTTGTTAGGTTGTGCTAGCTTATTATAAAATAATAATTCTGCCACTTAATTATATTAAGTAAGAGTGGCTAACGCGTGAATAAATAAATAAATTTTGTTTATAGTAAATAAACTTCACAATTTATTTATATACTATGTTTTTGTGAATACTGTAGAGTTTTTCGTTATCAGTGTCTCCTTATTTGAACCTTCAACCTTGACCCTTCGTCTATTGAGCTTCTCACCGTGGTAACAACCACGTGCAGCTACCACGGCTGAAAACTGGATCGGTCAGATAAATACTAACCCTGTCCAAGGTTTGACCCTTATGACTCAAGAATAGTCATTGAGAGCGCTAG
The DNA here is from genome assembly GCA_902141375.1 of Timema poppense. Taxonomy (NCBI): domain Eukaryota; kingdom Metazoa; phylum Arthropoda; class Insecta; order Phasmatodea; family Timematidae; genus Timema; species Timema poppense. The sequence goes on from CABFOV010008172.1 coordinate 18,797, forward strand.
TTTAACTGGGAAATGCCTTCGTTTCAAAATAAAAGGGATGCCAGAGTCTCCAGAGGGCAAATACATTTTTTGTATGAACACACATTCCCTTGAGACGAACCCGTCAAATTGTTGCGTTGATTAAACTTACATTCAATTTTGTCATTGCTGGGCGGGTTCTCATTGAATAAACCTGTTTACTACTGCACACACACACACACACACACACACACACACACACAAACAATCAAACATTAGTTTTATTTATACGGGTATGTCTTTTTTACTCTGAAGTGTTAGCTATCGTATAATTAGAGTAGTAATTTGTTTATATGACTACATATAGGGGCTATGTAAATGTAAGATCAAAGTATATAAATATCTTTATCGTTACCTGTAAAAGTTTCCTTGACCAAAGAAACACTTTTTTCTAACTAATATGAATACAAATCAACCGGACCATAAAGTATTGAAGCCAAGGTTATATATTAATTCAGTATATATAAGTTATCTACGGTAGGACTGTAGATAAAAGGCAGCTATCCTACGGTTCTTTATTGCAAACATTGTCTGAAAGTAACTAATGTTAACTTACTTAAAAATAACTATTATTTGCTTAGTAATACTATATTTTCAATACAAATTTTTATCAAAAGAGTCTAATAATACTTTCAGCCAAAGTTTGCAACAAAGAACACACTGCTAGTTGTCACTTACCTACCCTCCCATTGTAGAATAGCTATAGTAGGAACATTTAAAAATAGTAAAGCTTTTATTGTTTGCACGGTAAAGGTGATATTTTCCTACAAAAGTATATTTAAATTCCCTCCCATTGTAGATTAGCTATAGTAGGAACATTTAAAAATAGTAAAGCTTTTATTGTTTGCACGGTAAAGGTGATATTTTTCTACAAAAGTATATTTAAATTAAAATAAATAAATAAACAAATGATTAATGTGTCTTAGACACTTTTCATTCAAAGCCTAAAAGTCGAACTTTTTTAATATCCTACCGTTTGTTTGCTCTAAAATTAACTGAGTTGGCAGGAGTAGGTGGGTAGGTGGGTGTCTCTCTGCACGAACAAATTTCCACCAAGTAAACAGAAAATCTGATTGAATTTTGGGAGAATTTTGTGACTAGTTTTACGCATGAATGTGTTCATCTGCTGTGTAATCAACTAGCGCTTTAAACTCCTGGCGGAATAAAACTAGTATTTTCATTTAGTTGCCGATTTGGTAAATATGTTTGACATAATGCTAGCTATAAATTATGATTATTTATTCCAATACATGCGTATTGATAACGTTTTTTGCAGAGTGAATAAAATTCAATTGGAGTGAATTCACATATTATGTTTTATATGTTTGACCAACACCAAGCAGTTAAAATACGTACACTAAAATACATCAGCAATTAACATAATACCCACACTTTATTTCTAGTTTTCTTTTCACTATTATATAATTTAGGGGTCACAAAACCTCGGGGTGGGGTGTGGGAGAGTTTGAAAGCAAGGGGGATAAGCTTTAACTTTTCTATGATCCAAAAGTTCGAAATTCTCTGATTAAAGCCTATATAGGAATTTATAAGGATATGAACAAATAATCAAAATATTAAATTTGTTATAAATATCAATTAGTTATGGAATTCTTTTAAATATAAATATAGATAACCTAAATTATAAACAGTGTTTGAATAATATACACTCAATACATTTTTTCTTGCCTACATAGCTAAATATACCATTGCATTTGAAAAAAAAAGGGAGAAACAGATAACAGAAAGAGTTTAAGTGAGAGAAAAAGATGGAAGCGATTAAAACAAGACGAATGGTGGAATGATAAAGAAAGATGGAGGCATTTTAATAAACAGACCCGGCCACAGGCTGGAAACAGTTGATGATGATTATTGGTAAAAAAACTGACAAAATTAAATATGTATTCATTTTAGTGGAGTAGCACTCAATCTCACACATCGGTGGGTAACCATTCTAAACGTTAGGCTCGTTCCCTCTAGTCTACCGGTAACGGGGAAATGAAGGTTCAAATTGCATACAGGTCTATAAACAATGTGTTTTCTTAAATAGTTTCCCATTCTACCTCCAAGCAGATGGAGTACATTTCCTCTAAATTATAACTTATTCATTACTAGCTCATTATCCCAAATAAATGGCGATATTCCGGACGGGTAGTAAAACCTGGTGGAATTAGAAAGTCATCGTCTAAGGTATTTGTGCAAAGAGTTTTTAACCAAAAAAGAGGGGCCCCGGGTCAGTTTTGATAAGTCATTCACTTACATTAAGTCAGTTCATAATTAATATACTTTTTTACTGCAGCTCAATTTTCATAATAAGAACCTTATCTGACAGTTAGAAAAGCTACTAGATATACTTTCACGTATTCATACGTCAAGCCATGTGATCTGCAACTGTCACTTTTGATACATATTTGATTATGTTTATACATTCTAGGCACACGTATCATCAGGTATTTGGCAAGCATATTGACCACCATTTTAGGGTAAACACGGGTGAAGTAGGGGTGGGAGGGTGGGGAATGAGCAGCTAATTTAACTGTAGTAGCTAGACAGTGTTTTTGTTCTAAGTATGAAGTATTTATGGAGTTTTAACCTTGTTATTTTGGTTGTTGCTTATAAGTTTATAATTTTTTGCAGAATACATTATCTAATTATTAGTCATTGTGAGTTTACATAATTGTACATCAAGGAATCCCAAAAGTTAGAAGTGTAATTTCACAGTTTCGAAATGATTGATCAAAAAAAGGTAAAATAAAATTCATTTTCAGATGTAAATGTCTTAGCAACAAACCAAAGACGTAGAGATAGAGAAATAGGCCCAAGAGGAAAAAAAAAATCTCCCCTTTGTTACTGTTATCACAGTTTACGGATCTAAATATCTTCTGGAGCATAGTTAGGATTTAATAGATAGTTTCAGGCTCATAATTATTATTGCAACGTGAGTTGAACAATCCACCTTATTCCTCCCAAGTTCTGATGGACGCTTGATCCTTGTAATACTTCATTAAACTCTTTTTTTTATTTTTTTATTTTGCGTATTGCTACCTGCAAGTCCGACACCTTATCTCAGTCGTCAGTTGGCCTTCCCAGTGAGCTAAGGGTTTCAGGTTTGATTTCCGGCATGGCCTAAATAATTATTATTGGTAAAATTTAGATTTACCCTCTCATGGTGGTGAATTAATGGCCAGGGGGCTGGGTGTTGTGTTTGTTCTAGATTTAAGCTAAGTCATGTTCTGATATAATCACTTGGTCCAGAAAGTGCACTCTAAATACCTCAAATAAATGAAAAATGAAAATGCTACCTGTGTGTACTTTTAACTACACTCAGCCAATTGAATAGTTTATGTCACTCTTATACAGTCAGGAGTGTGCGCATAACTCTCAGCCTTGACATTTTTACTTAAATCTCATATTATCTAGGTATTGCCATGACTGCACTGTGCTGTGTTTTGATATTCCATTACAATTTGAGTGGATGATAATCATCAGTAGTTTCACGTTTTGGTGTGTTTTTTAGCATAGTTCTGGTTTACTTTTATGAAGTCAGAATATATAACAGGCTGTAAATGTGGATATTGAAACAAAGACATAAATAAGTAAAAAAAAACAGTGATGAGGGGAGTTTGGAGGTGCGAAGTTTCCCAAGATAGAATGCGAGTACGAAAAAAAACTATAAGTATTTGAGAGCCATTGTTCTAAACTAGAGGTACTAATGTTTAAATATTTCCAGGAGAAGCATCTCTTGATCTTCTTGGCCAACGGTGGTTAAGAGTCTTTGACCCCCGAGTCCTCCCTGCAGCTTTTAGAGTACATCATATCTATTAATTTTCTACAAATACGCCACTGCCAAATTTGTAGATCGATTTTTAATGAGACCTACTACTTGACACAGAAAACTTTGCACCTCGTGGCTAAGCACTGCAATCGCTTTATAACTCAAGATTATGAAGGGTGAAAGGGTGAGAGGAGTGATATAGTACAGTCAGTACTGAATGGAAAATGGGGCATAATCCCTTCACTGTAAATAGTTGTTTTAGCATGCTTATTTATTCATTTAAAAAAAACTTTAATTACCTTGTATTTAAAGTTGATTAAGTATCCGTAATGTTTGTCAAAACAGGTAAAAATTAAGTAAAAACATGCTACACAAAACTACTGACAGTCCTAACCTATATAACTTATGCGTCCCCATCGGTAAGCTGACCAGAGTGTACACGACAGAACGTCAAGATAACGACTGATGACATTCTTTCCGCATGCAATGTTTACTGTGTCGAGTAGTAGCAGGGACATTCTTTGAGACTGGGCTGAAAAATACGAGTATCCATTTCAAAATGGCGGTTACTAAAAAGTTATTTCTATAATATCTAATCTCAAGTGATTTAAATTTAAAATTATAAGCATTTGATTTGAATTTCTGGGGCATATATTTTATATTTTAACATACAGAGGGAGACTGACGTGTTAAACCATGTGAGCTACGATTATTCTCTGTGAATAAAAAATGTAATCCTTTCTTTTCTGTATAACTTGGTATTCAAATATAAGGAGATACTGGAAATATTTTAAATTGAAACCTGAAGATAAATATTAAGTCTCTAGTAACGTTAAAAACATGGATGGAGTGAGATATACCCTTAATATAACTAATAATATCGATCAATACCTACATAACACTATAATATACTAAAATTCTTTCAAGTTAGACCCAAAAAATGTTTGTTTTTTCTAAAAGGCCTTTATATGTAAATTGGACCATATTTAGCAAACGGCATTTATTTGTCTTTACTACTCAAGAAATTCCGTGTCATGTCGAATCGCATGGTTTAGAATATGTCGAGCTAGTAGATTTTATAAAGCTTAAAGGTGAATAAATGTGGGAAATTCTACAGAGGAAGTAGGTAGACACACTCGCTACGTATGACCTCTGACATTACAAGCAGTCTAGGACAGCGTTTTCATAAACTAAAGCTCACCACCCAACGAACAGGATGGTTAAAAGATGTTCGCCGGATCTCCGTTGTACAGGAGGAAACATAATTTCAAATGCCTACAATTTTATTTGTGTTTCATTAAATATAAAAATTGTGTGCTATATTTTAAGAACAAAATGTGACATTTTCACTAGATAAAACGCCAAATCACAGGTACACCTCAATATTTCGTTAATTGATAGGACAGTGTGGGAAAATGTCGTCTAGCTCAATGACGTTGCCCACTTGTGACATACCAGTAAGTCAACCATATTTACCATTTACCATAGTTTTTATTTAATTCTGTAAGGCTGTATTATTATTGGTGTCAAATATTCTAGGGTCTTATTCCCATCTATTAAACATTAAGAAAAGGTCACATAAACAAGACTCTAAAAACGCTTAGTTTCTGATGTAATACAAATGTTAATGTTCAATTATTAATAAATCCAACAGAAGAAGTAGTGCAATTAGATAAGACAAAGTTTAACAGAAACAAACTAAAACACAAGACAAAACATTTCGTAACAGAAATGGTTAACAATGGTGTCCTGATTCGATTCATCTTCTGAGCCTGCGTTCCATGCCTTGCCATACATATTCTGTTAAGTACAACTGAGGTGTTACGTATTTGCCCATACATTTACGTACGATGCGCTTTCTTAAAACATCAACATGAGGCACAAGATTTTCGTAAACAACAAACTTTAAATATCCCCAGAAAATAAAATCCCATGGGTTGACATTTGGTGATAGAGCAGGCCATTCATTGGATCCCCCGCGACAAGCTAATCTTTAAGGACAATCTTTAATAACCCTAAAGCTAAGCGTTTTTAGAGCCAGTTTATATGAACTTTTTTCAATGTTTAGTCGTCCCGTAAATAGTTGACACCAATTATAATACATCAAGTATAATATGTAAACAAAAATAATAAGTTCCTAAATAATCATAAAATTACCT